>LUKR01000937.1:0-15623 GCA_019395275.1 Puccinia brachypodii
ACTTCGAAATCTTCACCAAACTTGGGGGGAAAACTTCGAAATCTTTTCGAAGTGTCTACGAAGTTGCTTCGAAAGCTTTTTTATAAGGTTTCTATCCGACGAGAATCCGGTTTTTATGCGGATTCCGTCGGATTAAAACTCTAAATTTGCAATTTCGAAACCGTTTCGTAACGGCTTCGAAACTTTCACCAAAACTTGGTGATCGGTTCGAAACCTTGACCAAATATTGGTCAAAGGTCCGAACCGATCACCAAAGACCTCCCCAGGCACACCTACTCCACGAAGGACGAAGCTCAAGCCGAAGGACGAAGCTCAAGCCGCCTCGATCACCCTGCCATCACCGAGAAAGTCGTTGCCGCTATGGATGCCGCCGCCGTTACGGACGACGCTGTCGCTAGGAAATCTACCCTTGCAGCCGAGACACCTAGCATCGCAATCTTTGACGCGGCAGTTCACATCGCCGGCAACAAACCTGCCATACCCGACGAGGAAACGGCCACAGCTACCAACGAACCTGCCATTGCCGACGTCGATGTTGCTCGAGGTGGATTTATTCGGCTCGATGTGAAGTACATCGTTTATGCAAATGTTTTTTTTTTCAGAAATCATCTTTTCATTAAGCACATTTGATGTATGAAGCATAGCTGATACATCATATGCATACATGAAATACTTAACAAAGCATAACAGACAACAAACTGGGAAAATTTGATAAACAGATATATGAAGCTGGAATTACACATTATCTATCTTATCTGTTTTGTTTCCTACTTACTAATCACTTAAATCATCATCAAACCTTTCGTATTGCCAGTTTTGAAGACCCCAGCTCAAAGCTTGCATCATCTCCCAATCAGAAATGTGAGTAGGTTCTAAGGCTGCATACCCTCGGTGATAATCAGGAGCATGATGTGAGAAGGCATTTAATAAATAGCCATTGTGATTGGTGTGTCGGATGTGATGACAGACGGATGACCCCTCGTGTCGTGGGTTCACTGGAATCTCTCCTTCAATGGCCACACATCCTCCTGCGGTGCAATTGTGCTGCATGTTGAGGCAACATTTGACATGCTAATGCAATGCAAGAGTGTCAAACTCAACATGTTGAGAATTGGATGAATAAAACACAGGAAACTTACAGAAACAGAGACAACTATGGAGGCAGTTTCCTTGATGAAAACAGGCATTCGGGTCACATTATCAATCCCATTGGTTCTACATCCGACACGTCTCACATAATAGATTCCTGGTGAGACCTCCCACAGTGATTGAACACAACAGATTCTATCTGGATAGTTTTGCACACCAGCCTCCTGTATAATGATAGAGGTAGAAGTTTACATTGAAGCAAATTCTTAATATCAGTTTGATAAAATCAATATCAATTGGAGAATGAAAATTATGATCTAGTTTGAATCTTGATGTTTTCATTCCGACGCACCAAGAAAAATGTCCCCTTCCTAATGGTTTCATGGGAGTTGACTTTCACAGCTGAGATCTGCCTGATCTTGCGGTTGGGGTGGTATTCTCTGAGCAAGGTTGGGATTTCTTCAACATCATGTCCATGCACCTTGGAATCATGTAAGATTGGGTACATAATCTGTGATTCAAGTAATGACGAGTTTTAGCCTAATGAAATTTGTACCATTGGATTACTGGAAAATACAACAGTACATTTGACCTAGCTTGAAAGTATTCAGATTTGTCTGGATCATACAGATAGACATCTGATGACAGCAGCCTCATAATCTGATAGTTGCTGAAAGATATGGCCAGATCCCGACTTGGTGCCAGCCGGTTTGAATGAATTGATGCAGTGCGTAAAACACTGTTGTAGCTTTCAAACTTCTCAGTGGCAAAGAGGCATGCTGGTCCAAACCTTCTGATGGATTGAGGGAGGTGGAGTAGCATGTGAAATTTGGGTTTATTTGACCAGCGCCCTGACATCTTGCTGATGTGATAAAGGAACTGCCGAATCACAGCTTCCAACTCCTGTAGGTAGGACTCCATGTCTGGTATTCGAGTTTGAAATGCCAAACTTGACAGGTAGCACATTGAAAACCATATATCCTTCTGTGTTTCATCCATGAATTGAAACAAAACAAAGGGGGCAACCTGTAATATTGTGCGGAAGTCTTTACCAATGAATGATTTGTAGTGTGCCATCATGTAAGATGATTGAATATGTGGGATATTGATAGACTCGGTATTGAATGATTTTAGTGCAGCCTCCATTTGGTTGTGTGCACTCTTGGGGAGGCGGTTAATGAAGTCATTGAATACATATTTTATGATTCCGAGGAGTAAAACATGAAGAATCTCCACTGGTGTATCATTGCATCCATCAAATGACTCCATTTCTAAGGAAGGATTGAAGAGTCTTGGTCGTGATTCCTTTTCAATTCCTTCAATTCAAACTCTTTCATGTACTTTTTGAGCTTGTAGTTCAAGCAATCTGTGAGTGATTTGGTCCTTCAATCCATACTTCATAGATTTTGTTTTGAATTCCTTCTTGGTTTCTTTTTGAGCAGTGTCCCAAAGCTCATGTGACCGGCTGATTGTTTCCTCCCATTTTCTGGAGTTAGGCCTTCTGGGATGGCCAAAAAACTCTTGTACATATTCCAGAGAACATTGACTTTCTACGGTATCAGTCCGGAGATGACACATACGGCATGGGTTATTTGCTCTGCCAGGGTTGGGGGTGTTGGTGAACTCTGCAGCCATAGGAGAGTCTGCCAGGAATGCAAGGGGTATGCACATGTACATTACTTCTTCTTTTAAAGAGGCATCAAAGGCAAAGCTACCTTTGGTGGCCAACTGACTGATAAACATGAAGGAATCAGATGGTCATTTAGTTGTTGGATTGAAAATTTTTACTTCTTATGAATTTTACTCACTTGATCTGTGATACCACCGGTTCAGCAAGTTCCAGGGCAGATGCAACATTTGATGTTGTTAAAAAATGACAGTTATATTCCATATTGGTCATTTCTGGTGGTAGTCCACTCAATGTGAAGTAGAATGAGATATGTTTGTTCCACTTTTTTGATTTGTTTCCAGAAGTATCATCGGCATAAAGTGTAATAGGTACATGTCGTATGATCCTTTTCTTAGCCTTAAGTCTCCAGGGATTGGGAACACTAATAGACTTGGATGATCTTGAGGCACCAATTTCTGTCAAGGAAATGTGATATGAGACATCAACTACATCTAATGTTGAAATTGGAGGAAATTGTATTTACCCTTAATTTTATAACCACACTTCTCCATCATCAAGGAGCCATCATGACGTATGATTTCAGAGTAAATCTTATCAAAGTCATCTACTGCAATATCTAGAAGATCAGGTGAATCATACTGAATATTTGATCGTATGTAGAAATCAAATTCTACCCTGGGTTGGTTCTGATTATCTGATCCTGATAGGCTCCAATCCATACATTTTTTGAATTTTGGGGTCACACATTTTGAGCGGAAACCAGTTTCATTCTTGTAAAAAAATATTGGCACCACAATGCATCCATTTTGTAGAGTGACTGGTTCAAAAATATAGTAGTGTTTCCCACCCTTTGGAACCATTTGGACTCGATGTTCTCTTGCAAGATGTTCACGCCATTTGGCACTTTGACATAGCGCACAAATATTCTTTCCATTTGTGTCATGTGGGTAGAACTCCATATGTTTGATTACATATGGGTTTGCCAGCTCCTGTGACATGTGGAAAAAAAAGTAACCAATTCATCAGTGTCAAAAAATTCATTTTGTACATCGAATGAGTGGATCACCCACATGTGCTATTATGTCTTTCAAGCTTAGAGTGTAACATGTATTATTGAACACTGTCTTGTGGCAAATGATATTTATGTCCAGAAACTTCCTTAGCTTCTCCCGAGTTCTCCTGATGCTATCCCAATGTGGGAGCTGGATGAAACAGATGCTGAGCACCAAGCGGATCAGGTGATACATTGCACGGGACAAAGTGTTATGGAGGTAACCTAGCATGAGGGTAGCTATGAAATACTGGATTGAAATAGGTGGGAATGTCAGCTGATTCCAAACATTGATTGAAATGTAAGATTTATAATGCATTGCATACCTCCTTTGTGGGAAAAGGGAACCATCGGGAATTAGGGAGGCCTGCATCAGAATCACCATCTGAATCATATTCCTGGCCAGGGAGTCTTAAGTCTTCATCTTGCATTCCTGCGGAAAATGCATCATCCATCCACTGGCCCATGTGTCTGAGCTCCTCTTCATTGAAATTGCTTGGAACAGTTCCAACACCAAAACCTTCAGGGTTGTTACTATCCACATCCACCACACGGGTTTCCTCCATAACAGGTTGTTGCATGTGGTGCCATTGATCCTCAACATCAACTTGCATCTGGGCTTCCATAGGATCTTGATTCCATTGATGAGGTATTGATAAGCCATGTCTGCGAGGTTGCTGACTTGATTGCTGACTTGACTCTTCCACTTGTTTTTGGAAAGCCTTTAGATCTTCCACATTTTTTATATGAGTTTGACATGCTAAATGGTTGCGGATGTTGTTCTCCATGGCCCACTTTGATTTACATAGGATACATCTGTACCTGCATGTCCCATCCTGAAGTTGCTGTGATTCAAATCCTAATTTAAGATCAAGAAAGAAGTATTCCACATCAATGACCAAACCATTTGAATATGGAATTAGGACAAACTTAGATAGAAATTTCTTACCAGGATAAATTTTTGCTGATTTCAAGAGGATCATGGTGGGATTTCAGAAATTTGGAATATGTAATATTGAGCTATGTGATGTAGACTGCCCAATGGCCAAAATAGAAACACTCTTTTAAAAAACAAATTGCAACAAAAACTATCAGAGCAAGGAGACTGGTATTGTATGATCAGAAGCAGGAGAATTATTTGACTCTTTTGAACAATATTTTTGACTTTTTGATTCAGAAAGTTGGAATAATAGGCCAGATGTTTTTTTATTTTTTATTTTTGAGGAATAAATCTATCACAGGCAGAGCAAATTTTTCTTGAGAAAGAAACTTTTCTATCAGAGGCAGGAGAGCAATTTTTTTGACTTTTTGAGGTTTTCAGAAAGTTGGAATAACAGGCCAGAGTTTTTTTAATTTTTGTTTTTGAGGAAAAAATATCAGATGCAGGAGAAAAAATATTTTTCAGATAGAAAAAAAGCAATGTATCAGAGGCAGGAGAACAAAAGAACAATTTTTTTAGTATTTTATGATCAGAGGTATAAGCAGTGTGTGTTGGAATACACAAATTGTGAATCTCGAGGAATGATTTGTATGCTGAATGTTATTTTTGATTGGCCTTTGGAATGTTTTGAGAAGTGGCAGATGTCAGCCACAGAGCCCATGTCACAGTACCTGACATGTCCCAAGTAACTGCAAGTTACACGTGTTCTACAGATAAGCCCTCTTATCTGTAACCCTTAATTACATTAACTTATCTTTTAATTACAGTACACTACATTCCCTTACTGTTACCCCTTCATTACGCCAATACAATATTAATAGTGTATTAACATTCATTTATTATTATTATTAAATATTATGTACTAATATTCATCCATTCAAAGGTTAAATAATATGGAGTATTATTTAACAATTCAGAGGTTAATATAATGTATTACTATGCAAAGTATAATAATTATATTAACCCTTGATTTACCCGTGATTTACCCAGGAAGATCTGTTTTAGTATTTTATGATCAGAGGTATAAGCAGTGTGTGTTGGAATACACAAATTGTGAATTTGGAGGAATGATTTGTATGCTGAATGTTATTTTTGATTGGCCTTTGGAATGTTTTGAGAAGTGGCAGACAAGGCCTTCTTTTGAACTTGGACCAAGTCCCTCAGCAACTGAAACACAGCCCCTTTTTTATTTTTGGTGTGATTGGAAAACATGAGTCAAAACACTTCCCTTGGTTGCACCCTCCTTCCTTGATCTGCACGGCTCCACCCCTTCCTCTTCATCCAATCTTGTTCTGACATTCCCTCCAGTGGATACCCTGCCAAAATCACTTGACACATTTCCTCCGTATAGTACCCCTTTTTTGCTTTGATCAGAAACTCCAGCTGACTCCTTGGAAACAATTGTGTCATTTCCTTTATGTTAATTGATTCACCCCTTCCTTTCAGTCTGGCCTCTCTCCACCTTGGCGTATTTGACCCTTCTGGATAGATTCAACAGGACTCAATGAAACAGTTCATAATCATTGCTTGATCAAACAGGTTGGATCAAATCATTCTCTCAAAAATCAATTCACTCACAATTCATTTTAATTTTAGTTTCACTAACACTGATATTCTATTCTGTTTCATTGAATGGAAGGAAGTGACTGCTAAAAATGACGCATCCCATCTCCGGCAACCTTGAATGGGACAATCTCTCTAGCAACTATAACCCAATGTTATCTGATCAACCCCCCTCAAACACCGGGTTCAATCCCAATCCCAAGACACTCAGACAAACATTTGCAACCAACTCATCCTCAATGTTTGATCCTACTCAGATAGTTCATGTCCAGACAACTCCGAGTCCAAGCACCCATCTGCCTTCTATCCCCCCTCAATTGGCATCCCAAACAGGTCCAGTTTGAAACCATCCAATTAGACAAACTGGGGTGACTCCTTATAGCACTCTTTGAACTGCTCAAGATGAACCAGACAACCAAAATATACCTGATCCCAACAACGTCTTGGATTTCAGCCAAACTTCATTGGAAGAATCTTTGATTAGGCGCTCGAGTCACTCATCTCTCTCAACCCCATCTCATTGATAAATTCACACCTTCTCTGAACCCCTTGAAACAATCCAGGCCAATCTCCAGGCCATCCAGAGCACATTTCAGCTTGGTGATGACCTCCTCCAACGGGCAGAGCCCTTGTTTCAGGTGAGTTTAGCCAGCCATTTCTTTTTGGTCAACTACTAACTAAACATCTTTGGTGTGTCCTAGATGACACAGGAAGCAAGGAACACTGCTGTCTTACTCCTGGCCCTCCAAAACAGCCTTGGGACCCAGCACTTGTTATCCAATCCAATAATTCCACCCACTGCTCCGGCCGCTCCTCCTGAAACCAATCAGGCTTCCAGGTCCACACACTCTCATATGTACAGTGGTAGTTTCAAGACCTACTTGCGTGAAACCACTCGAAAAATCATACTTGAACCCAATATTGAGTTCTACAGAACTCACACTTTGCGCTATCTCCATGCATCTACAACTCCATTCTCTTGCTTGAAAGTACGAAATCTCCCTTCTTCTGAGACATTACCACACCTCTGTGTATTTACTCATCTTTCTTTTCATTTTTCTTACCACAGAGAGCTGTGGAAAATGAAACAAACAATTTCCGCACTTCTAAACTGCCACCAGACTACAAAGAAGACCCAGCAAAAAAAGAATATGAAAAGTTGTTAAGTGAAACTGTCAAAGCTGAAAAAGAAAATCTATCATCCATCCTGAAGGCTGGCTTGACAGATGCCCAGCCACCAATGGCTGTTCCCACTTTGTACAAGTGTATCAGAAATGTGTACGCTACCCTTCATCCCAACTTTAAGGGAAAAGGCCATGAAGTCATCCACGCAGACACACACATCACCTCAGGTGCAAAGATACAAATAGTGTACTTACGCTTCATAGTCAACCTCAATCGGCTTGGAAACCGCGACAGACCCAAAGGAGTCAAGGAAAAATCACACTGCGATGATGCAGACAAGATTCTCAACGGTCTGCGAAACAAGTCTTCACCAGCATTTGGGATTGCTTACAACCAGATTATCTTTGAAACTGATCAACAGATCTGGAACGGCCAAAACACTGTTGCCAATGTTCCTGAAGCTGTCCAACAAGGCCCTTCTGAAGACCAGATCAACAAGCGGCTCAATTGTATGACCACAAATCCGGCCACAGCTCAAGTAAACCTTCAAGCTGCTGAAGGCACCTCTTCCTAATTTTATTCCTCCTGTTTCTTCTCTTTTTTCCTCTTTTTTATTTGGTTCTCTGTTTCAATCATCCGACTCTTGTTGAACTTTCACCCACTGGAATTCAAACTCACTTTGCTCATTTCCATATGTGTTCCCGTTGGTTGTCTTCCTTCTTTATTGTGAAGCTAAGAAATGAAGGCCAATGTTGATCCCAGCAAAAAAAAGGCAAACTTCTTTTGAAAAAACTTCAAAAGGGTTTTGAACTGAGTTCAAAATAACTTTGAAATGGATTCAAAGCCATTTCAAAAGTACTTTTTTTTTGAACTGAGTTCAAAATGCAGTCAAAAGGGATTCATAATCCCATTTCAAAGCCATTTTGAAGCTCCATCACGACCCAAGTGCCAACATCCCCCCCTGCAGGCGCAGATTTTGAAGGTCTTCCAAAACAATTTTGAAAAAGTTTTGAACTCCAGCACCCCTAGCGTACTATGTATTTCTGGATAGCAAGAATTGTTGGGAATGGGAAAAAGGGAACAGTGCGCACTGACCGCTTGGCTACCAAGTCAGCACTTAACTGAATAACACTGCAGTTCTTCAACAAGAATGAAAAGAGAAACACAGCAGATGGGAGAGAGAGAGCTAAGATGCATAGAGATGGAGATCCGGTACAGAGTACCAGAACTCTCTCTCTATATGTAGTCTCAGCGGGGAGGCAAGTGTCACTGAGGTGCCACTCTGTGTAACCTGATACCTACGTTACAACACTCCCCCTCCCCTTGCCTAGACACTGAGCATAAAAGACATCAATGTCCCATGGACAGAAAAAAGAGGAAAGAAAGAAAAGAATACAAAACAGAGAATGAAAGAAGAAAAAAAAGGAAAAAAAAATATGAGAAAGAAAAAGAAAAAAGAAATTTAACCAGGCCGTAGGAGTTTATCCCACATTCTTTTGAAAGCATCTGGTCCTAGACTTTTGGTAAAAACATCAGCTAGCTGTTCAGTCGTAGGAACCCAGGTCAGTTTAATCAGTTTCTTGAAAAGGGCTTCATTTTTATATAAAAATCACAATCTGTGTGATGGGTTCTTTTGTTTGACACATTGTCAGTACTTACGTTTAATGCGGCTTGGTTATCACAGTGAAGAAGCGCCACAAAATCAACATTAAGAATGTCTTTAAGGAGATGTCTAACCCAAAGAGTGTGACAGGTTGCCGCTCCGAGCGCCATATACCCCGCATGACAGGTTGAAGCTGCTACCAAAGCTTGATGGCAGGAAACCCATACCACTGGACAACCTAAGAAACTGATTAGGACACCGTAAGACAAACACAAGAACTTGCCACCCCAGGATGCATCTGCATATTTCTTCAATGCATTGGGATCACTCCTGGGGTATAAGCAAAGTTGTTGGTCAGCAGATCCAGCCACATAATTCACTAGGTGTTGAATACCTTTCCAGTGTAGGGTTTTAGGCGTTGCCAACAAACAAGCCAGGTAATTCACTGCAAAAGCAATGTCTGGTCTTTTCCCTACAGCCAATGCTGTAAGTGGTACATTAAATTTACTTTTATTTTACTTTCAATGTATCAATTTTATCTAGATAAACTGTATCAGTATTGGATTGGGATCTAGGGAAGTACAAAATGTATCAGATAAATTGTACTGCCTAAGAGACCCTACCCATGCCCGTGTATCTCTGTTGTGATACAGTTCAGGGCAATACCAGCCAATAATAATTTTTATTGAAGAAGTTAGCCTAACGTAGATGATGTCATGATACAAACATCAAAGTTCAAAGACTCAAAGTACTGGAAGTGAAACTGCCACCTTGTTAATCCCAAAATTTTTGATCCCTCATCCCCAGGTCACATCTCAAAACATGGCACATTCCACTCCTTGTCGTACTCGCAGTTGTACCCCTTCTGTTCCCCCATCACAACATTCCACCCGCATAGTTACTCCTCTTTGCACCAATGCCAGATATGTTTGAACAAATAGTGATTGTCGTAAATCATTATCTAAATATCCAAGAAGTTCCTCTGGCTCTGAATCTAGGTTCTCCAGGATTCCCAAGCCATCAAGATCCAATTCCAACCCTCAGCAAAATCAAAAGAAAAGAAACCAATCCAATGAACAAACCAACACCAACTGGACTCAAAGTGCCATGGATCTGACACAGGATTCCAACAATGAGAACTTGAAAGTCACAAAAAAAACAAAATAAAAGTGCACAAAAGGACTCCAAATTTGGCTTAGATGAAATTGAGCTTTACTTTCATGAACCATTCTATGCGGAGGGGGAAGTAAGTACTAATTGTCTTACTTTAACATTTTTTGTCTTGATATTTGCTTACTGATTCAATGTTTTGCTTCTTTTTCAGACAAAGGAAGGGCCTCCAATGCATTACAAATGCAAATGGTGTGGCATTCCCTACAAGAAAGGTGATGGATCCCGTGGAAATCTAGTTAAACATTGTGATGGTGCCACCAATTTATCTGCCTGTAATCAAAGAGCGGAGGCAATCCGCTCAGGAGCTAAACTACTGCTAACTCCAAAAGAGATTGCATCCAAAAATCACTGCAACAAACTTCATACATTCAGGGAAATTTGATCCCAAGATACTCAACCAACTGATTGTTCTATGGATTGTACAAAGCTCATTGCCATGGGGCCAAATTGAAGATAAACTTCTGGGTCTTGCTTTCTGTTATGCTTGACCAGGACTCAAGCTCAATTCTTGTGTCTGGTATGCAAGTGAAGCACACTTGCTGTACTGTAATTTACAGGAAAAGTTTGTCTTGATGCTCCAGGTAAGTCATCCTGCTCATTTCATTATCTGGCTGTTTTTCAGGCGCAGTGATGCCAAGATAAGGTTTATCTTATAGCTACACACGCTTCAAGGATGAAAATGATATAACTTTTTAGTAAAAATTAATAAAAACAAAAAAACAAAAACACTTTAATAGGGTTTTGAGAGGGGCCTGCAAGCAGGGGTTGTTACATTCCCTCAGTTTAAATCAGGACCCTGTGATTTTAAGAGGTAGGGTTTTGACAGTGACCTGATGGTTTTTAAGGATATTAAAGGATAAAAAAAACTCTAAGCCAAAAGTACAGGTTTTTACAGTGTATTTTTGGCGGTATTTTAGAGAAAATCCTGGTGGGAAAAGTCCTTTTATAGCTCAAAGAGATTTTGACGGGGAATGGTTTGGTGGACAAAAATATTGCTAAGGTATGAAGGATTTTGACTTAGTAGGGGGTTTTCAGGTGGAAGGGAACACTTACTAGGGTTATTGAATAAAGATAAGTATAAATTATGTCTGTTCAATAATACTAGGAAATGATTGCGTGTAAAACTCTGAGGAAAAAGAGGGGAAAAGGGGAATATTCCTCCTCCTTTTATATATTCATTTCTCCTCTTGTTCCCAGCTCTTTTGTTCTACTTTACTGCTTTTGAGCGGGAATAATTTGCAAAGAAATGGTATCATTTGTATTAGCCTGTGATTGGTATTCAAGGTGTCATTTCTATTTGAATTACCAATGGTCATGTTTATTTCTGTTTGCGTGGAACATTTCACATTGTTCATTTGTTATTCAAATGAATGTATTTGATTATTCTTGCTCTCAAGCAGTTTCAACTTTGTGTCATTCTTTAATTCATTATTTATTCACATGTGTATTTGTATTTCATGTTGAATGAATTTATGGTTTAAATTGTGTGTCATTTTAATATTAAATACTTTGAGATGTCTTCCTTTTTATTTCTTTCCATCATGTCACTCTTCAAGGTTCTCTCTGTGTCTATTCTGCAAAGTGTGGACTCATCTTTGAGATGTTACATGTTATAGAATGAGTGACATTTTATTGATGAGTGTATTTTGGTTAATTTATATGTAATGTTAGTATAAATTAACCTTTCTTTTTACTTTAACTTTTTGTACTGTAATTTTTACTATGTAAGGTTGTCTCATCTCATCCACAATGTTTGGACAACCAAAGGGAACCAACAGGCTTTTATGGGAAGATTGGTTGCTTATGTTACCAATAAATGGGAATATAAGATCTTGCACCTTGGTCTCAAATATATCTTGTGCACCCACAAGGGGAAGTTCTTGGCTGTCCCCTTTGTGAATATACTCAAAAAGTTCTTGCTTCATACCAAGATAGGTTTTAATTCTATTATACTTCTGATTTTCTTTTTATTGATCCAAATTTTTCTTCTGTTTTTTTTCAACACATCTTAACACAAACCACAAACTTGGGATCAAAAAATCACACCATGGCTTTTGAAGTGGATTGCTTAATCAAACAAGACACCAGATTCAATTATGATATCACAAACGACCACAGCTCTTGCCACAAAGTGGCACTTATACTAAATGCTGGTCTCAAAGGGCTTGATGTTGGCACTGTTGGGTTAACCAAGTCAAAAAAAGCAACTCTGGGTTTTACTCCTGGCCTTGCGTGCATTGTTGAAGCAAACAAAGATTCTGATTGATTGAGTTTGTTGGACAAGGCTGCTCACAGCCCTGCTGAGGATTGCGACTCCTCCAGTGAATCCAAGATGAGCAAAGACAGAAATGAGAGCAATGATTGTGCTACACAGTTGCAAGGCAGCCATGTCGGACCAATCCTGAAAAAGATTGATTCAGTGATCCAGAAGATCACCGCCTTGGCAGCAAAAAAAAATCTGAGTTTGAGACCTGGGCAAAAAAACTGGACTACTCGGGGCCAACCCTTATCACGGGGTATGGAATTTGATGGAATGTAAAATTTGAAATCCTAGACCGAGGTTATCAGGGAAGAAATATCATAAATCAGTTACTTATGAACAAAAAAGATTGACAGGAGGTGGAGGGAGGGAATAACTTTTACAACAACATTGAAATCTTGCAAAACAATTGGGACCTACTCAAAAAATTGAATGACATCCTTGGGGAGTTTTAATTCATCACCAAGAGGATGGAGGGAGACTTATCCTCAGCAGGAATGATGCTTGCACAGTACCAACGGATTCAAGTCTTCCTGAACAAAAGAATGAATACCACTACAAGTCCAAAGAATGAGTTCAACAGTATGCTTCAAGCAATGTCGCAAAAAACTGAAATGTACACAACTGAGGCCATTAGCTCCAATACAATCCTATTTGAAACAGTCTTGAACCCTTGTTACCGACTCTCAATGATCAAAATGTGGTTTCCATCACACTTTACGGCCGCACAGTCCTTGATCCAATTGGAATACTCAAAGAGGAAGAAAGCATCCAATTCCCAAACTTTGTCCAGAGAAAGCTCAACTTTGAACCAAGACAAAAATCAAAGAAAATATGGAGACAATGAAAATGTTGATTTTTTTCCAGATGCAGTTGACTTGATACCTGAAGATGAGCTATCTTTCTATCTTGGCAAAAATAAAAATCACCCACTGAGCAAGCTGCTGAACCTCTTTTGTGGTGGAGGGTAAGCAGGATCATGATTGATTGCATGTTATTTATTATTTTATTAAAATTAACATAAATATTGTGCTTGTTTTTCAGGACCATCATCAGGAATTCCCTATCCTGTCTCAACTGGAAAGGGACTACTTGTCCTGCTGTTCAACTTCAGCCAGCGTGGAGCGATGTTCTTTGGCTGCTGCAGATACCTGTGGGCATGACCAAGGTAGCTTGGGAGAACACACAATTGAGAGATGTGTCAGCTCTAATCAATGGTTGCTTCAGGGAATGAAGCCCAATGGTGATTTTGAGATGGTATTCCAGATCATTGATCAGTTTACGGTAGATGAGGATAGCCAGAGAACAAAACATGTCCCAACAATGTCAACATCATTGTAGTTTTTCTGAGCAGAATTTTTTTTTTTTTTTTGACAATTTTACAATACAACTATGAATTTACAAAAATTTAGAAAAAAAGTAACAGATGTATCCAAAAAAACTTTTATTGTATTGCTCAACCAATACAATACGGTTTTTTCATCATGCTTGTATTGAAAATTTGATCCAATACAAGTTTTTTGTATTGAGTAAGCAATACAATACAGGATGTATCTACAGAAATGTATTGTTTTATAGATATAATACAGGTATATGTCCAATACAGGACGGTATTGTACCATTTACAGTGTTGCTACAGCAAGATAACTTAGGACCCCTATCACAAAAAGATATTTACCAGAAGTTGTAACATCACCATCTTCAGTTTTTTCATTGAAATTAGGTGGAAGAGGGGTCTTGGAAGTAGCAGTGCTGTCCCATTCAGTTTTGAGAAATGACTTGATAAGTTTTGGCTGGGTGAGAACAAAACCCCTTGGTGTTGTGGTAGGCCAATCAAAACTTCCATCACTTATAATAATATTCCACCAGCACAAAAACATCAACAACATAGTCATAATCAACAATACATATACTCATAACAGGCCACCAGTAGAATAACAACAAATTACATATATATATAAATACTATAACAATCCATACCATCACCAATAGCCAATATACATAGGATTAAAACTAGCTTATACACTCTTTACTTATGTAGAAGGCTTACAGACATTATTACATATACTTACAGTAACTTAAAACTACATATAAGGACCACCACCAATCCAAGGATCACTTACATGGAGGACCAGTCACAATTAGCAGTAAAATAAATACAAAAAAAGGAACAAGGAGGGAAGAAGTCCCCATCAAACAGAGCACAGGTATTAGGAAAGACCCTGAATCAGAACCAGTATCCACCCTTCCATTTCTGTAAATTACATAAATAATCCCTGCCCTGGCACTTCACACTTGTAAAAAAGCCCATAAAGAATACAAAGTTACCCCATTTCATCTCAAAGCCTGTTGTTATTGCCACTTCCTTGGCACTCCTGTATTTCTCTCCCCAGCAGAATGTTTGCTTCTCCTTGACTACCTGCTATTTTTTTTGTGTATATAAGGTGTTGTCTTTTGCCCCCAAGATTTGTTCCCCATCCATTTCACCAGATATCAGTTTTTACACTTATATAGATTTAGATCATCATTTAGAGAAA
The DNA here is from genome assembly GCA_019395275.1 of Puccinia brachypodii. Classification (NCBI taxonomy): domain Eukaryota; kingdom Fungi; phylum Basidiomycota; class Pucciniomycetes; order Pucciniales; family Pucciniaceae; genus Puccinia; species Puccinia brachypodii. The sequence goes on from LUKR01000937.1 coordinate 14,972, forward strand.
GCCATCATTACCTTGATTAACAGAATAAAAATCTTAGATAATACACAGTACCCAGTCTGAGCTCTTCTAAGAATATTATTACCTCCTTTATCCCCAACACTTAATCAGCAATTCAGGCTGGTAAGTCCCTCATACCTTGAACCTTTGTTAGAATTTTCCTTGATCTTCACCACCACATCTTTTCTTCAAGAGTCCATACTCTTGTCTTGTTTTATTGCTCTCCCAGACGCAAAGAGGCAGCTCCTTCAAAGCACCTATTCCCTCTCAAGCTCTAATTACCCCAAGAGTAGTTCCAAAGTGTTCACTCAACTGTGAGACTAATAATCAATTCTAGGGTGGAGGACCATTTAATCTTGAGTATATCTTTTAGGTAAGCCTTGAGGCTACAGAGAAGCTCTGCATTAGACGCAGTCATCACTCCATTTTTGACGTGGATCCAGATAACTCCATGTTGGTCTTTGTGAAAAAGAATGTATAAGCTATTTTCATACTGAGACAGCTAGTACCCTAATTTATCCAGGATAGCACACAAATGGAGCCACCAGCACCAAGAAGCTTACTGCGTTCAATATAATGCCTTCTTGAGCAGAGAAGCATGACCAGCAGGTAGGGTTACACCTTGAGGGGGTTTCACCCTGTGAGCCTGGGTCTC
>LUKR01000939.1:0-15610 GCA_019395275.1 Puccinia brachypodii
AATAGATCTGACCCAGTTGATTTTTGCCCTTCAGGCCAACCACAAAACTTACCCAACGCTGGCAATCTTGGCTTGTTGGTACACATAAAAAATGAAATAAAAATGGCCAATTGATATGATAGTGTATAATTGAGAAAAAAATCCCTTCCACCAAGAGATAGAGTAGCATGCCAACACTACTTGTAGAGTAGCCGTAGAGGCCCAAGTGCCTCTACTTTACCTTTACGCTACCGCTATGCGTAGCGCAGGGACCCATTGTTGCTAGCGGCTTGGGTACTGATTGGAACGCCGAGTTGCTCTTGAACCTCTGCCATCTTCATGCAAGGGTTTTCCTTGAAAATCCTTCCGAGCTGGTGGAGGTTGGTCTTGCTAGTCTTGGGATGTTTACCAGATCCAGGCTGCCTTGAAATGGTCCCACAAGCAAGCAAACGGGTGATGATGGCAGATACTGTTTTTTGGCTGATACCAGTCTGTTGAGAAATCTTCATTGGCTTCATTCCGGCCTTCAACATGCCAACAATGATTGCTTTTTTCTCAAATGCCACCTGTGGTTTTTGTGGTCTTTGCGGCATCTGAAGAATTGGAAAATTATGAATTCGTACCGGAAAGGAGATAGATAAGAAAGGAAAACCTTACTTTTGTTGTGTTTTCTGTCTGTTGTTGTTGTTTGTGAACCAATAGGGAGGTAGCGACTGGCTGGATAGGGAGGTGGCACACTACAGAGCTACGGTGCACTGACTCTATAGCTGCAGGGTGCACTTGCATAAAATATGCAAAATCACCCTTTTCACCCCGCGCCACTTTTCACTGTCTAGGCACTGTACAGGATTTTTCAAAATATAACTTATGAGAATAAATGGAGAATATGTATATGTATAGAAAATGTCCAAAACGTTGAAAAGGCAAAAACATAGATTATGTCTTTTCCTAAAGTTCACCGTGTTGACATCCTTTAATCCTTACAGATGCAAGTATCCATATCTCACCTAGTCTCACAGATTGTTGTCTAGCAGGGTCCAACAGTAACAAATGCTAGTCCTGAAAAGCTTAATCCACCCCTGACAGTCGAAACTGGTCCATTCCAAGCCAGGGTGGTATTATTTCTCCTTCCTCAGATGGTTTTGCCATCAAAGCACCAATTTTCGAAATGAGGGAATACACAGATGGAGTGGGGGTTACGATACTCACATCATGTCTTTTGATATAAGGCTGAGTATTAAAATTACCCTTACCCAAGGGATACCGATGGTCTCTGATCTTTAGGACGCCGTCTTGCGCACACCTCTTGGTCCGGCGCAAGCGTGTCGCGAGAAGGTTCTACCACAAGGCGCCATTTTTTAAACGAGGCTCCAGGCTCCCGAAACAGTTCTCCCTCCGGCGTTTGAGTACTTGCAAACCCACTGGTAAGTAAAACGTAGTGTTTACTGGTTTTGATCATCGTGGGCCATCTATCGATGTTTCCAAACACATCAAGCCGCAAAGCTGAGCGATGCGACGGAACAAGAAACGTAGGCTATCTTCCTCAGCTGTAGACATCTAATACTCATGTTGGGTTTCAATCTTGTTGCTTATCCCACACGCCATTGGTATCATATTTAGGTGGAATTGCCGAGTAGCGATTGGGAATGCGTACTTTCCGCAATCTTTGCCGGCGCGAAGATAGGCATTGTTAGTTTCGTATCTGAAACAGTTCGGACCCATTAGTGGCGGGATCATTGAGATTGAGACCCGCCGGCAGGCGCTGTTCGCCCATCCTGATCTCAAGCAGACTTCCTTGGCTCGCTCCCGGCCCGTGTTTCGGATTGCGGCTCTCAGTTTTTCTGGTAAGTAGGCTTCAATCGTTTTGCTCAGTTGAATAGATCATCTGCTTCGCATCGCCGTCTCTATAGTCTATCACTCGCCTGCAATAGCCCGACTTTCCTTTAGGGCCTCGTGGTAGGCACCTCGTGGTAGGGATATTATAACTGCCGAGATGAAATCCCAGTTTCTGATCAGCGCCTTTTTAGTACTTACTGGCCACCATCTCAAGATCTTCCTCTCACCCTCCAAAGCAACTGAGATAGGCATAAAGTCAGGCGCGAGTGTTTTCTCACCAGACGCTCCGGCCGGTCGGGAATGGTTTCAAGATCATCCCTCTTTGCATGAAACGAAGAAACTCGCAAGTGTTAATGTTTCCCCAAGCCAGAACTCCCCGACTCTCATTGGACCATCTGATATCAAGGGCGGGATGGCACGTTTATGTCCGGGTGTCAACATTGTAGCCAGGGCGACAAAGAGTCACTTCGGATTAGTAAATCGAAGCCTCCACAAGATCCGCTATAGCGTTTTCGACGAGAGCCGTAAACGTTGGATCTGGGGCCGTACGCTCGACGTCGGGAATTCGATCATTTTCCCTCGTTCCCAGGTGGGATCTCCCCAGTCTTTCGAAACACCTGAACAAATCGAGGAGGAAGCCGGCACACTTCAACAAGTCAGAACAACTGACCGGCTTGAGGAACCAGGCACTGGCAATTTCGTTTTCCACTTGCTTACGTACGGATAGAACATCTCATATAATACACTTCTCATAGGTTGGTCCAGCTCGCGCAATTTGCATTCTTCCTCAGCGGGATGAAAAATGATTGGTGCACATGGTCCTGAGCCTTTCTTCTCTCAAAATCATTTCCTTTTAGCTTAATTTTCGGTCAAAACAACTAAATCACAAAGGTAATCTCGAGAATGCGTGTCTTGGTTAGGGGGAGCCACTTAGGTCTTTCAGGAAAGTGCCCCCTTAGCTGGAAATTATAGTCCATGGGCCAACCTACATTAGTTGCCTTCTGATACCTCAATCAAAATACAATAAATTCAATCATGTTCACACCCAAGTTAATGAAAAAAAAACTGAATTCATTCTTATTCATTGAACCATTTTCTAGTAAAGTAATATAAGCCATAAGTCACTGCAAAGGATACAGTGAAACTTGTCTAAGGGCATGCATTCTTGTCTGCAAAATCTGCCCAAAGCAATAGTGAAGGGCTTCCCCCACACTTAATTTTGATTCAGAATTAATCCTTTAAGGGAATAATATGTCTAAATGCATGCAGAAAACGTTCTCTCAAGATGCCCATAGTCAGGTTTGACTCTGTTCAGTTTCACTTTACATGAGATTATGTATACATGAGATTATGTATGATTCACATTCATACTGCCTATTGTCGTTTCTAAGCTTTCAAATGAGCATCACAACATTGGAGCTGAAATGAAAATAAAGCCAGATGCTATCGCTGATTCTTATTTGAGGACTTGGCTCAAGTTAAGCAATTGTGCCTCTGAAATATTGGGATGATGTGGAAGTTAAATCAGGAGAATCTTTGTTTTTCGCTTGTCTTCCTGAATACACAAGACAGAATTAAGGGGAAGAGCCACGATGGAAACAGATGACGACCATGAAGATGGGAGAAGCAGAGGATGCGTGACATGTTGCGCTGCCCGCGGTTGACGCCAGGGCAGTGCGCTGTATGCATGCGGGCGCTAGAGATGCGCAGCCCCGCAGTCGGCGCATGTCCCTGAAAGTTTTTGAGGCGGCGATCGAGGACGAGCATCATCAGCCATCACCATCTCAGCTTGGACATCCGCTGCACCAGAGGAAACGAAACGAAACAGAAAGAAGGAAAGGGTATCGTATTAACCGATCGCACGCAGGAGAGGAAAAAAGTAAAGCGATCATCGAAACCCTTCAAAAAACAACATGGCAGAAGCAATGTATGCCACCGATGAAGTAAGCTTTTCAGTCTTTCCTGACCCACACTCGTTATTTCTGAGCACTAACTATCGGTTCTTGTGATCCAGTACGGGAGACCATTCATCATCATTAAAGATCAAGGTACTAAGACTAGAAGTCATGGGATTGAGGCCATCAAGGTTAGCAGCAGCCCACCGGATTTCTGAGAGAAGCTCATCCTACTTTGGTCGACCAGCGCATTCAAATTTAAATCAAATTCTTCCTTGAATTTACTCTAAATATAAACATACTTGGTGCTCTGTTCTAGTCTCATATCCTCGCCGCTCGAACAGTCTCCAACATACTTAAGACTTCATTAGGCCCCCGTGGATTGGATAAGATCTTGATCTCACCCGATGGTGATATCACCGTTACAAATGATGGTACACGCTCCTCTGTGACTCTGACCCGGCAATCACGTTTCCTTCGACATCTTGGATTTCTCACCTCAACCATGTCCTTGTTCTGATACAGGTGCCACTATTCTCGGTCAAATGGAAGTAGAACATCAAATCGCCAAGTTGATGGTACAGCTTTCCCAGTCCCAAGATAATGAGGTTCGTCACGCGTTAGAGTAGTTCTTCCTTCGCGCAAAACCGTCGTTGAAGATACATTGAATATAGCTTTTATTCTACTGGCCTTATCTTTATCCTAATCATTTTCTCTGTCGCAGATTGGGGATGGTACAACTGGTGTAGTGGTCCTTGCTGGTGCCTTACTAGAAGAGTCAGAAGCACTGCTGGATCGAGGTATCCACCCTATCAGAATAGCCGATGGATTTGAGAAGGCTTGTAATGTGGCCGTTCAAGAGCTTGATCGAATCAGTGCCAAGCTGGAGTTCAGCAAAACAGACACAAGTCAATTAGAGAAAGTCGCCGCCACCAGTTTAGGTAGTAAGATGTTAGTAGTTCCGCACCAATTACCTGAGCTAACCTTCCCTTGATGGATTCCACAGGATACTAGAATTAATCTAGTTTTTGTGTCCTCCATTCCATTTCCATACCCTTCTTGCAGTGTCTCCAAGTCAGGCGATTTATTCCCGAAAATTGCAGTCGAAGCAGTCCTATCGGTCGCAGACCTCGAACGAAAAGACGTTGATTTCGAATTGGTCAAAATAGATGGCAAAGTTGGAGGATCTTTGGAAGATACCCGGTTGGTGAAAGGAGTGATAATAGATAAAGACATGTCTCATCCTCAAATGCCCCGAAACCTGAAAGATTGCAAGCTGGCTATTCTGACCTGTCCATTCGAGCCACCCCGACCGAAGACCAAACACAAACTTGATATCACAAACGCGGAACAGTACAAGAAGTTGATGGGTTATGAGCAGGAGGTCTTCCTTCAAATGATCAAGCGGCTCAAGGATTGTGGCGCCAACTTGGTCATCTGTCAGTGGGGATTTGACGACGAGGCCAATCACCTTTTGCTACAGAATGATCTACCTGCTGTAAGGTGGGTAGGTGGGCCAGATATTGAGGTATGTTATAGGTAGCCTTGATGTGTATTTTTTCCCCTTGATTAGATCAAAAACATGCCGTGCTCACGATATCACTTCAAAATCTCAACAGTTGATTGCCATTGCCACCAATGGTCGGATTGTCCCCCGATTCGAGGATCTCACCGCCTCTAAGCTTGGAACTGCTGGAGTTGTTCGAGAGATTGACTTTGGAACGACAAAGGAGAAGATGCTGGTGATCGAAGAGTGTGCCAACTCGAGGGCCGTGACTGTCTTCATTAGAGGCAGTAATAAGATGGTAATACCTGAGATTCTTCGAATTGAACTGCAGAAGCAAGCTTGCTGATCTATGCATTCTTTCCGGCTTGCCTTAAGATTGTTGAAGAGGCCAAGCGGGCTCTACACGACGCACTCTGTGTTGTCCGTAACTTAGTGGTCGATGACCGCGTAGTTTACGGTGGCGGTTCTGCAGAAATTGCCTGTTCAATTGCTGTGGCTAAAGCTGCCGACGAGGTTTGATAAATTCATTTTGACCCACCCAACAACGGCAAAAGTTGATTTTTCGAACTCATCCTTGCATTGGCTGCATCTCGTTTTCTGTTCGATCCAGATTCCATCAATTGAGCAGTACGCCATGCGCGCATTCTGTTCAGCTTTGGATGCTGTCCCACTAGCCTTAGCCGAAAACTCCGGACTTTCACCGATCGAAACCCTAGCTGAAATTAAAAGTCGCCAGATTGAAGAGAAGAACCCTAATCTAGGTATCGATTGCGTCGGTATGGGAACTAATGGTTCGTCTCTGCAAACTCAAAACCTGTCTTGAATCGAGCCAGAAATTCTCTGATATCTTTCTTTTTGTGCTCTCTTTTTTGTGCTGCTCCCCGTGGTACACAGATATGAAAGATCAGTTTGTGATTGACCCTCTAATATCCAAACGACAGCAATACCTACTCGCTACCCAGCTAGTTCGTGCAGTACTCAGGATTGATGATGTCATTCATAGTCATGATGTTGGGGGAGAATACTAACCGAAACAAAATATACAAAATATGAGGTTGTGTATCCAATCAAAATTTCATCATTGATTTTTTTATCACATGTCCTTCAATTCATCTCTTTACCTGCCCTTCTTCGAGTGTGTACGATATGATGTGCTATGCTACTATGCTCCTTCGGTTCAAAATCAGAATCAAAAGTTAAAATCGAACTCTGACCCGCTAGAAAGGAGTAGATTCTTCAAGATGAAAAAAATCTCACTCCAAGTTTGCGAGCCGCGCCAGCGTTTCAAATTATTTTGAGGACGGCAGACGTCCAAGAATATATTAGATCTCAACAATGATAGGTTGCAGGGATGTACGCATATACTACTTTGTGGTGTGCATTTATCCCATTTGGGCGCGAATCTTTTGACGAGGGCGAATTGAAGACTATACAGGCTTCTGGTGCGACTGGGGCACTGGCACACTCCGCGTACTATGCCGGAGAGTTTTGGCTTTCTGATTTGAGCGCCAGGAGGTCAACCCTGTCTGACATAACTCAAAGGGTTTTCTCAGAAGCCCAATTTGCCGCCAGTCTGCCCTCCTAAGGCGGCGCAGCAGTTACCACGGCTTTGGCGGTTATATGGTGTTGCAAGCCAGTCTGGGCACTAACTTATCAAAGTCCTCTCCCTGTGCGGGGGTCGGAGTTTGGGGGGTGGTCGAATTTTGGTGGCGCTTAGGTTTGGCTGGTGGTGAAGCCGCTAGGACCCCGGCAAGCCCCCTAATAGGGGGGTGTTGAAAAAGTCTGGATTTTGGCCAAATTCATACCTGTTTTCTGGGACATTCATACCACTTTCAAGAGTATGCTCAGGCCAAAATCCCCCAAAAAGAAGGGGTTCTCCAAATTAATTCGGATTTTGGGGTTAAATTCCGGATTTTACTGGTTTTGACCAGTTTCACATACCTAAAATGTGCAATCTCAAGAGCACCTTTTTGGCCCAAAATGAAAATTCATACCTTTTTCAAGGTTCTCCAAGAGTATGTTTTGGGATTTTTGTGATTTTAGCATACCTTTTTCAACACCCCCCCTATTAGGGGGCTTGCCGGGGTCCTAAGCCGCTCCTCCCGCAGGGAGGGACTTACGAACTATGTCGGGGTGCTTGCCTGAGGCCACCCACCAAAAAAGGTTGAAAATTTACTCTTTGAATTTTCCAACCCGTCCCATCAACCCTGTGGATTCCATCTATGAAAGAGGAGAAAGAATATGATTTTTTGGATTTTCAGAACTTATCACCTCATCAACATACTCATTCACTTTTGTGTAGTGAATTTTCGAAGTTTTTGGGAGAGCAAACACAGCTCCAGTGACAAGGACGGGGTTGAAGCATTACCCTTGATTACCTCCAAGCAGGTTTTTGAGCTTTACAGTTAAACTACACAGAATTGTGAAAAAACGGGCTCCACAGGAGGAAAGCCAGGATGCAAGTGCATCTTTCCTTCTGCGGAACCAAGCCTGTAGCTTGTAAAACAAGTGAGCTACAGTCTCTCAAACTTGAACGAGATTCTAGAGATTGCCTCAGGCAAGCACCCCGACATAGTTTGTCAGTCCCTCCCTGCGGGAGGGGCAGGTTCGCCACCAGCCAGTGATTCACACCCAAACTCCAACCTCCTGCACAGGGAGCTGAGGGCTTTGTTAAGTTAGAGCTCTGGGCTCGCCAGATCACCAACACCAACCACCACCACCACCACCTTACCTCACCCAGCTCAGCAAAACAGTTAAGTTTTATTTTTTATTTTTAATCCTTTCTATTCTTCATTATTATTATTTGTTAATTCTTTCAATTCTTTACTAATTTTTTTTTTCCCTCACAGATGTCTGAATCCGCCAAAAAAAATGTAATAAAAACATGTATTTAAGTAATTTAAAGAAAAGCATTTACATAAGTCATGTACAAAAAATAACAGAAGCAAGAAATTTGTGAGACGGGTGGCACACTCGCTTGGCCGAGGCCAAGTGTGGAATGCTGTTGAGGCGGGGTTTGGCGCGGGTGGCACTCTTGCTTGGGCTCGGCCAAGCAAGACTTTGGCCCAATCCACCCCAACTTTGGGAGGTGCCAAGCCAGGCTTGGGTATAGGCCAAGTTGGGTTTAGAGGGTGCCACGCGGGGTTTGGGATTGGCCAAGCCCGCTTGGCCTCTTTTTCGCCCAACTTGTGCCAGTGCCCAGACTGGCTTGCAACACCATACAACAGAATGTACAAGGAGCGTGGAGACAAGGCCACCAAGGGACTGAAGCGGGTTCTAGTGTTTAGAACAGAGGCAGAGGCGGCAGTGAGAGCTTGGCAAAGGAAGTTGTACAATTCTACACCACCGGGTCACCTTTTGTGATTGGTGGCCATTGGTACAACCCATGCATGATTTGTCAGCAGTTTTCCAACAAAATTTCAGAACCAAGGACCATTGGTCCGACCCAATCCTTGATTGGAGCCTTTGGGTTAAGATAATCCACCTGCGTGGTTGCAGGACGATTGGGAGGCAATTTGCACCACAACCTTGGGACTTTGCTATTGCTGACCCGATTTGGGCCCGGTCTTGACCACTTATGGGCTGTCCACTCCTGCGGGCCCGTTTGGTTGCAACATGTCAGACAGACAAAGGCCATCCTTTTTTTTCCAAGAAGTTGAGAAAACTTTGTCAGAATTTTTTTTAAAAATAATAACATATGACACTTAGAAGGAAAAGGGTCCAAAAAATGGACCATTCCACCCTCATACATTTGGAGGTTTGGAAAAACAACACCCGGGAATTGGCAAACACCCAACAACCGTTGACGGACACTTGGCGGGTGTTGTTTTTCCAATTCGACACCCGCGTTTGGGTGTTGTCCAAACAAAAATGTGTATTATTTTTTTGGGGTGTCAGAATCCTATTCTAACACCCGAGGTAGGTGTTTTTGGGTGTTGGCTTGCCCCAAAAGGATGCAAGCTCCTTCACAGGAGATATCTAGGCTCTTGAACTCATTTGCCATCAATGCTGAGAAAACGTAGTTAACTGGGTTGATATAATATATCCAAACAAGCCATCGCTTCATTGCCTGCTCAGGAATCATATAGCCACTATACAAGACCATGGACATAACAAGGGTGCTGGCCATCCTTGCCGCGGTGTCAAAGCTGAATGAGATAGAACCAAGGAATCTGAAAAACAAACTGAGGGCAAGGAAGGTAAAGTAGACGATGATGTAGTATGTGAAGAATGCTCCCGCATCTTGGGTCAATCCTGCCATCATGTAAAGCTAGAATGGAGAAATTGGTGAGAAACAGCATGGTTTTTGGGGCTAATTCCATAGATGAACGTGTTGGAGAGACTCACAATGAGTGAAAACAGGAAGATTTTTGGTGCGGAAAAGGGTATATTGGATATGGAGTTAGCAATTGCCAAAGCACCGGGTTGGTAAAAACAGAATGCAGTTTGCCTCCACATGATGGGGAGACCCAACATTTGTGCAGGAAGCTGAGTGAAGGCTTTTTATGTCAAACAGCTTGATCAGTAAAAAGTGAATTCATTCACTTCAAAGGGGAAAAACATACAGATGAAGACGTTGAATAGCATTCCAATGAACATCACACCACCCCTGGTGAAATTTAAGCGCAGGCTGTAAATCAGAATCACATCACAACAAAGGAAGCTTAAGTCCTATCATACCTGGTGAAAGCGCTAGCGGCAGTTTTGGGAATGTTGAGGTAAATAATTCCAAGAATGATTGAGATGCCAATGGCTGTACACCAGCTGAATGCCAGACCTATGCAATCTTGCAGCTGTAACTGCAAGTCTTGAATGGCCAGAGCTTTCAGCGGACTGAAAATGGACACTGTGCGCGGAGACTGCCGAGGAAAAGAAAGTTTGAGCATAAAATTAGGCGAGATGCTGGGTGAAAGTCAGATGAGTAGAGTAAGCCCCACCTTGTTTGCGACAGCACCACTGTGGTCGTTTTTAAAAGGTTGAATGAATTCCTTGCAATCTTGGCTTTCTGCTGCTAAGAAAACACAGTAGTCCTCCATTTCTTGGCGCACCATTTTGCAGATGCTACTATTGAGGAAAACTTGCTCCATATCTTCAGCCGTCTGTGGGATAGTGTTTGGATGAACACCATCAGCAAACTGGCGCTTGTTGGAGTCGGTACATCCTGTGAGAAAGTCTGCAGTTGTTTGTTGGGGGATGTTTTTGTAGCCTAGATCAAGGAAGTACTGGCAGACCTGAGAGGAAGGACCAAAGTAGACTTGGAAACTTCATTGATAAGACAGACCTTGTCAAACTGCTTGTAGATGCCTTCTCCAGCTTGATAAAAACACCTACCTTGGCTGTTAGAATAGGATTCCAACACCCCAAAAAAAATAATAAAAAATAAAAAAATTGTTGAAATTTCACTCAAGCTCTCATCACTTTCACATGTCACTCTTTTTCACTTCTTATTCATTGTTAAAAAAATTCTTATTCAATATTATGCTCCCACATTGTGATCATGCTGTATCTAGACTACTTAAATCCTCTAGATGATAAGAAATTAAAAACTCATTGGTTCTTTATTCTTTTAGTCCGTTCCCAAAGGAGCATTTGAGCCCTTCTTCAGTCTAGTCTGCGAGCACTTCAGCCCTCTCACTCAGAATTAAAAAGTATTTTTTCTTGGCCTTTCCGCCTAAAATTGAACAAAATTTATACACATTTTTGTTCTGACAACACCCAAACGCGTGTGTAGAATTGGAAAAACAACACCCGCTGACCGTCTGTCAATGGTCGTTGGGTGTTGTTTGCCAATTCCCAGTTGTTATTTTTCCAAACCTCTAAATTTAAAGGGTTTGTAAATTTGAAAGGGGGTGCATAGTTGTCCAGGGTGGAAGCAGTAGCAGCCAAGGGTTGGGTCTGCCGGGATTTGAACACTGGACTCATTGCTCTCTTCAAAGTAAAATCTTTGCGGACAAGGGGGTGACACCAAGCTTCCGTGGGAGATGGTTAATGCGAGGCCATCCAGAGCCACTATGGAAAGGAAAGCATTGGAGAGGGGTTGTAGCACATGGCAGAGGTGGGAGAAGGGAGGAAATTGGAAATTTACACCAAGGCGGGTGAGAGAGGAAAGTCAACAACACTGGAGTATGTTTGAGGGGTTCAGAGGTTTCTTTTCTCTTGATCTCTCTCTTTTTCCTCATTTTTTGATCATCATAATTCTTTGAGATTATCATTATTGGTTTTATACTTTTTACTTTATTTATTTATTATTCTGAAGAACATATACATTCTTTTTAACAGAAACCATTAGTTCCCGTCTGAAAGACCGGTTGAATAAACTTTCCTTGTGTACTCTTGAGCTTAAAATATTGTAGTGGTGACTCTCCAAGTCATCCCAGAACCACTTGACTCTTGGAACCAACAAAAGGAGTGGCAGCTGTAGTCAAAAAACACCAAAGCTTGCAATTTCTTTCCACACTGTGTGTAACCTATTTCAGTATTTTTAGGGGCCTTGAAAAACTGATTAAAATGGTAGAAGTTTATAAGTCTTCTCTATACAGCTTTCACTTGACCAGTGAAACAATTACCTAAGTGGGAAATTAAGTAAAATTGGGGGTAATTGAGTTATATATAGGGCAATTTATGAGTAATTTTCTTGTGTGTTTCTTGAATCTATTTCATAAAAAACCACAGGAAATTACACTATTAAACTAAATTTTACTTGATTACCTGCTTTGGTAATTAAAGTGTACTTTAGCCTGTCAAATTCAATCATCCACTTCTGTGTGAAAATTTTTACAAGAGTTTTCTCATCCCCCTCCCCTTGTGAACATTTGCACACAAAACCCCTCCCAGCCTCCCCCCAAAGGGAATTTTACAAGTCATTCCTCACATGGCACAAGCCTTGTGCCCAAAACACCAAGAAAAATACCTGTTTTGATCAATTTCTAAGGCCCAGCCATACAAAGCACAGCAACAAGTAAAAATCAATTTTTTCACTCCCAGTAGGCAAATTTACAAGGGAATTCTGCCATCTTGCAAGGTATCCTCCAACCTGAACCCTAGCCTCCTAATTTCCCCCCTCTTTCTCCCCAAGCAGGAATCTGAGCTGCAAATCAAACTGATCTCAGAAGTCTGGATAAACAAGGGGAGCCACAAGGCATTCATCAGGATCACAGCCTTCTGCATAAATCAGAAGTGGACTCATGTGTGCCAGCATCTTGTTAAGTATGTTTCATGGTGTCACAGTGGTAAGTATGTGGCATCACCATTTGCCAATGTAGTGGTTTTTAGAATCCTTGTTTTGTTTGCTCACATCTGTCTCCTTTTTCTTCCCTCTCCCAAAACCCCCTTCTAGCATTCCTGTTGTGTCCTGTTATCCTGTCCTGTCCTGTTATCCTGTCCTGTCCTGTTCCCTGTCCTTTCCTTTCCTGTCTCTTGTCTCCTGTCATGCCCATTTGTTCCATGGTCTTCCATGATAGCATCAGGCCCACTTTGGATCTTGTAAGGGGGCTCTCTAGTTGTGACCTTAAAACCTGTTGTCTCTCTCTCTATGAAATAAAATCATCAAGTCTGAGCCCCAACTTCACATGACAACTCCTGTTGAAGTTTATCAAATCAGTGAGAATCCAAGCCCTCCTAGCTCCTCTTTCAAGACCCCTTCACCTCCCTCAGAAATCTCCACCAACAACAGGAGCCTAATCTTGACAGTGGTAAAACATGGACTCCATAAAAAGATAATTCAATTCTCTGTCTCTTCCTCTTAAATTTTATACCAAAAAGTGTGTACATGTGGTATATGGCTGCATCCCCTAGAGTGCAGTGACAAAGCCACCTTGTGCCCTAGTTAATAGATAAATAAAAAGAAACAAAGAGAAATTGGAAGTAGTTGAAATTGCCAACTTATCCACCTGTGTGAAGGCTCTGACAGGAAATACACCTCAATATCTAAAATTAGGGGATTGGTTTTGAAAATCAGAATCTCTTGCTGGTCTGTGCTTCTGACTCTGAACCATTGGATAATTTGGTAGATACTCAAGGCTTGAAAATTGCCACACATGAGCACATGCTTAATTTATTGGTCTGAAAACAAAATAGAGCAAAATTTCTGAAAGAGGAAGCAGATATTGCATGGAAATCATTTGTATAGATGTAGTAGAAAACAATTTAGACCAGTTGGATTTTGGAAAATACTAGTACATACTTGCCATATAACATATACAGTATCAAAATCTAAAACATGTAGCTAATTTTGATTTTGCCCATCCAGACGTCAAATTATTGGTATCTGGTTCTGTAGTCCCAAGTAAACCAGCGGTTGTGGTTGAAAATTTTGGCAATGAATGTTTTAGCCCATTTTTTGAAGTGGGAAAATTTATTTTGGACATGAGTGACCATTGAATCAAATGGTGCAATGATCAGCTTTGTGAGTGGATATGTGTCATTGTTTCTATCTTGGAATCTTTTCAGGTAGACCTTCATGAACCTGAGTTGGTCTTGGAAAAGATAGACATGCTGCAACTGCTGTGCCTCTGGTAATGGCTCCTCACACACTTCTAGCATCTTCTCTAAAATTGGATGGTAATACTCCTCAAGGAAGTCCAGCATATAATAGACGAGTTGGTATTCGACTCTTCTTTGTTTTGGGGATGTCTTCATTTCAGGTTCTCGAAAAAATCCCATGAGTTTTCCCATGAAATCAACAATCAAAGGATGCTTGTTTCCTTGCTGGAGGTCTGCGTCCGGTTCCTGAATGATCGCAGAGGAAAGACTATGCACTTTCTCCAGAAAAACTTCACCAAGAAATGTTTTGCGGATCTCATCAAATCTTTCGCTTGGTGAGCCCTCAGAGGCGAAGTCTTCAGGCGTATGAGAAAGTATGGTACGCAGGACGGCGTGGACCACTTGCTCCTGGGCTTTAGTAGGGAGGGCTGTGAGGTGGGCGTGCATTGGTATCAGTAGGCAGCTTTAGGCATAAGAAGCTATGAAGGCTCACCTTTTATTGCGCTATGAAAGTGCCTTGCGGCCCAACTTGGTGTCAAAAACTCTAGCTCAGGAACCACCGACTCACAAAAACTTTTCTCCGAAATCGTGAAGCAGTAGCTCAGTATGGAATTGGACTATCTTCACAAGAGTGTCCGGCCTGAAGATTTCATGACTGTTGATGAACGGTATTATTCTATGTCGCAGAATGTGGTCGCCCAAGAGATAGAGAGATTCCAAAAATTGAAGCATGAACTTCGCTTATGTGGCATCGGCAACTCTGTCCATAGATTTCATTGCAATCAGTTTGTATTGTAGAGAGTTTCAAGTTTGTATTTTTTGCTCGTTGGTAAGGCCTTTTCCAAATGCAAACTCATAGCCATCGGAAGCGCCACTCATTATGTCCGGGGTGTCCAAGTCACCTATTGAGATTGCTTTTTCTGTGAGAAGAGCTTCAAGGACTGTAGGGATGCTTATTGACTGTTCATATTGCAATTGGTGTTTATCGTTCGAGATCTTTGGTGTTGATTCAGGCGAATCGCTGTGTTCCAGTAGCAGGGGCTGAGATAGGGACGAGCGTTCTCTCCTCTCAGCTTTCGATTTGAATACATCGGTGTATGAGCTAAATTTATCCCGGAATGCCTTTCTAAAATCCTTCAAATCCTTTGATCCCCTAGATGATCTGGAATCTGACCTGTCGGCTTCAGCTGACTTGAAGGGTGCGGGTTGTAAGAGGTCTTTGCGAAAGAGGAAATCGGCGGACGGCTCCAGTCCACCTAGCCGACGCAATCTATTCACGGTAGGTACCTAATTACAAATGGACGTCAAAGGTAATTGGTCATGAGTACTCACCAACATGATTCTGTATCACGCGTGCATCCAGACTAGATATCGCAAGTCGAGCTGCGGCCAACGCGTACAAAACGGCACAACGTATCACTCCACTCGAAAAAAACATCCTGGCCAGTCTCAGCCAAGATGCAGCCTTGCGCAGCGCGGGAATGGGTGTAGCGCTGGAGTGGAGTCAGAGCTAATATCTTCAGACGGACGTGGGATGAGGGCTCAGTAGGTTGATCCACATTGATCTCGACAGCAGGGGCTGCCGGCTACTTGAGTCTTCTTCGCGATGGAACAGGCCGCTTGGTCAGAATCAAATGAAGTTTGAGTGTGCATGGGGAAGAGGATGCCGAAAACACCACTCGAGACAGCGAGACAACGAATGATAGCATTCTTGGGACAGCAGATGACGATATTTATTCTCGGGACCGGTAATGATTTGATTTGTGAGGCAGGAGGGGGGTGACGGGGGAAGGTATTCGAATTCCTGAGACGAGGAAGAAGGTTGTTACAAAGGACTAGTCAGTCAATTTCGGGTTAAGATCACTTCTAACTCTTTCTCTCACGGCATCCCACCTGAAAGTCTGTCTCACCT
>LUKR01000942.1:0-15586 GCA_019395275.1 Puccinia brachypodii
CAAAAAAAAGAAAGAAAGAGAAAAAGAAAGAGAAAAAAAAAAGAAAAAAAAGAAAAAAAAGAAAGAAAACAAATTGATAAGATTAATATATAAATATTAAAAAGGAAAGAACAGCCAAGAAAAGTATGAAATAGCTTTTATACTAGAATAAATAAGTATGAAAAAAAGATAATAAATCAAAACAAAACAAAGAACAATATAGTATAACCAGGATACGAGTATGTGTAAATGATATGTTCGATCAAATATATATAAATAAATGGTTATACTATGTATGTATAATGATGATGATGAATGAGGTGGTTATGTATAAATCTTGCTACTGCTACTGCTACTAAGACTGATTTTTTATTTATTTTGAGTTTAATAAGAATACAAGATTGAATGAAAAGAATAATGTATATATATATGTGAAAGAGATTTACTGACTATGATCGATCGATCCCAGCTCCTTTATAATAAAAGGATAACAACGATGAGGAGGAGTATAAACTTTAAATACATAGCGATAGGTACGATCATCTACCTCAAAAAAAAAAATGAACGAATGAATGAAATAGAAAGGGGAAAAAAAAGGAAAAGAAGTGAAAGTGTTTACATATATACAGTATTTACTCCTCCACCAGCCCAGAGAAAAAAAAAGGAAATCAGATCGTAATTGGTAAAGAAAAATGTAGAAGTTTAAACTTTGAAACGTTTATGAGGATTATTTGGAGGAGGAGGATGGGGAGGAGGAGTCGAGTAGGATTCAGTAGAAAGATGGTGAGGATGAGGATGATGAGGATGATGAGGATTCGGATGGAGAAGGAGGTTGTGATTATGAGGATGGTGGAAATGATCGATCAGGTTGAAGTTGAACCTAGTGGTAGGATCTAGAGGATGATGAGACTGCTGCTGCTGGTTATCATGATGATGATTCGGGTTAGGGTTCGGGTTTTGATTATTGCTGTTAATGATGAAATCTACTGAATGATGATGATGATCTTGATCTTGCTCTTGTGTGTAACAAGCTCGTTTGGTGGATGGATTCATGTTATTATTGATCTCCGGAAGATGATAAGGTAAAGAGGATCCTGCAAAAGTCGTCGTACTCGAGGACGATCTTAAGTTTTGATGAGAAGAAGATAGTTGCAATCGTCTCGGTGAACCAGGGGGAGATATAGACGATTGTCGTTGTTGTTGCACTTGCTGCTGCTGCTGCTGCTGTGATGATTCAAGGTTACCAATCGAACCCGAATCTGATTCATTCTTACTACTATTATTGGTCTCAGTAATGAGATTGATTCTAGTAGACGAAGGATTAAACAAATGTTTCTTTTTTCGTTTTTATTTTTATTTTTTTTATACGAAATTCCAATTGTTATTATTTTGCCAATAGATGCATGAATGGACCATATGAATTAGTTGAAGAGAAAAAGTGTTGACTAAACTTACTTGTATCATAATCAACATAGCTTCTTTAGTGAATGGTTTAGGTAAACAATCGTTCATCCCTATAAAAGCCGAACAAAATGGGGTGTATCAGAGGATATTTATAGGACAATTTTCGAGACAGATATTAATAAACATATACCAATATCAATATATTTGAGTATATCCATAGGTTGAAAATTTGAAGTCATTGAGATAATCGGGGTTTTGATATCGAATTTACGGATGAGACTGGTAGCGGATAACCCTAGATGCAAATGGGAAACAATATCAACAACATCAGCAAAAAAAAAAGAAAAAAAAAGAAGTGAATTGAATTGATGACAAAACTCACCATCCATGTTAGGCATAAAGATATCCATGAGGACGAGGTCGAAGGGATCGTTACTGTCGATTTGAGTTTTCATTCTCGAGACTGCGTTAACACCGTCACAAGCGAACTCGATCCTACACCCCATCAACTCCAGAATCGTTGACGAAATTCGACGACAGATTTGGTCGTCCTCTACCACCAATACCCGGGGCTGACCACTGTTCCATCTATGAGGAAGCGTGCTTTTCGTTGGCAATCCTCCTCCTCGGGGATTGAATGGTCCGTTCGTCGATCGACTTGAATCGAAATTCGTCGCTAAGTAGGGGGAGGATGTCTCTGTGGAACTTGTCTTGCTATTTGCACTCTCATCCGTGGTATCAATCGAATCCATGATTTTGATCAGATCTGTTGATTGGGAAAAATCAGTTCAAGAGTAGTGTTACTTGAGAATCTTGAATAATGGACGAACGCGGAGTGAGTGAATTCTGGGGCGGGTGAGAGGATCTCGGAAGATGAGGTTCAGAGAGAAGGTCGATCTGACGTTGTTGGAGGTCCAATCTACTATGAGCCTGCTCGAGTTTCTCTCGTAAAGATTGACATTCTAGGGTGAGTTTATTGAGGGCCGAGGTGGTCTCGATTTGGTGGCTCATCAATCGATTCACAATCTCTTCTGTCCGTTCTCCACTGCTACTATTCGTCGCCGGTCCACTTTCACTCGTTTGGCCGGTATTCTCGACCCCTGGAGTGCTAACTGTTGAAGCCTTCTGTCGTGTAGCTGGTACTTTCCGTTTGATG
This sequence comes from Puccinia brachypodii, assembly GCA_019395275.1. Classification (NCBI taxonomy): domain Eukaryota; kingdom Fungi; phylum Basidiomycota; class Pucciniomycetes; order Pucciniales; family Pucciniaceae; genus Puccinia; species Puccinia brachypodii. The sequence continues at coordinate 2,540 of LUKR01000942.1, forward strand.
TGATCTAGTTCTGACTCGGTATCCGCTCGGAAATGTGGATGGTAAAATTCCCACTGCTATAACGTCAAGTCAGTGAAAAATCGGTTGGAATTGTAGCAGAGATCTCGTGTCAACATACCAATGAACCACTAGGAGTAGGGGCCGGGTGAGGATCAGTGTTACCAGCAGCGGCATGATTGATATTGGATAGTTTGATTTTCCTGAAATCGTACTTGTTGAGTTGTCTGACGAAGCTGGCAAAGTTAGAGTGCTTGAAGTGCTTGGGCAGGATATCACGCTGGAACAAGATCTGGTCCTTGATCACCAGCGTCGTTCTCTGAGCACCCCAGCCGACGACGTCTTCCGATTGCGGTTCGTCGAGCATCTTGTAGAGCTTCTTGACGAACTCGGAGGGGCCATTGACATTGTTGTGGGTTGGTTTGGATGAGATCGGTGGTTCTGCTGCTGGTGAGCTCGTTTTCCCGTTTTCTGTCTTGGGCATCGTTTGGTTCCTGTTGACCGTTTGCTCCCTGTTGACCGTTTCGCCAGCCAAGCACTCCAGGAAGCAACCATGTTCGGACTGGGCAACATCCTCTACGTCTCTCTCCTGCTCATCAACTCCCTCGCCATCTTGAACGAAGACAGGTTTCTTGCAAGGAGTCAGTCAACAGCATCCTCCCATCTAGCATCATCTCATCATTGACATCTTTCCCAATCCACAAACAAACAGTTGGCTGGTCAACAAAAACGATCAACAACCCAATCCAATTCCAGGACCCATCGATGATCTCCGCCGGTCAAAACCAAGCTAGTTCGGTCAAAGAACGTCTCATCAATCTCATCGGCGCCGTTCGTACACTCATGAGGAGTTGAGTCTTGCACTTCCCACACTTGAATCTACGTACAAAACAACAACTGACTCTCCCATCTCTCTCTCTAGTTCCACTCATAGGCATAAACATCGTTGTTATTATATATGAACTAATCCTAGGATGAAATCTTTATCTTTTTGCTGATCGGCCGCGAGTAGTGTTTTCGTTGAGCTTCCTTTTTGGCAAAATAGCAGAAGAGAGAAAGACTAAACAAAAAAAAAAAAAAAAGAAGAGGAATAAAGCTCACTTCCTTTTATATTAATGTGTACATCTCGGTCTCTTCTTCTTGATTGTATCTCATCTTCTTCGTCTTAAGAGTAGTTCTTGTTCTTTTTTTTTTTTTTTGGATCCCATTGACAAGTTTGACTTTCCAAGCTCATGTTGAAACTCCTCCCAAGCCGAAGAAACTGTTGATGTTAGATTTGCCAAAAATATGTAACAGTTGAGTGGGGTGATGGAATTTATTTTCCCAGCAGCCGCCTGAATCGGCGGAGTGACGATGGCCAGCCTGCGCTCGACGACGACGATCCCAGCAGACGAGAGCAGGTCATCGACCGGAGACTTCACCTCAGCACTCTACGCCTTCCTCAATGCCCTGCCCAAGCTCACCCTCGCCCGTCTCTACGATACGCCGGCCAGTTGTCTGGCCATCTTCAGGTCTGTCCATCTCCAAAACATTCTGTCGCGTATCGGCGGAGACTGCTGACACCCTTCGATCTTGATCAGGTTGTTGCCTTTGATCGGTAGACATCTCGTCCTTAATTTGATCTGGTCTGAAGACTCGCTAAGGAGGTCCGAAGTAGAAGTATGGGCAGATACAAGTCGACCTGAATCTAGAAAGTATATCCACTGTTCACGTTTTTCGTTTCGTTTCGCTTCGTTTCGTTGATAACTGGGACTTTCGACAGACAACTAAAGGATAGTCTTACGAAACTTTTCCGATTGAATATCGTCGAAGAAAACTTCACTACTTCTGATGGGAGAAACTACGACCAAAATACCTTAACTCTAAACCGATCATTCCAGCAAAATTTCAGACGGGCTTTAACTGGAGGGTTCGTATCATCTCATATATACACCCCTCAGTGCTTTGCTTACTAAAAATTTTATTGGTAGGGGAAACCATTGCTCGTTCGGCGTGCCCTGTAATACCTCTGCTAACTCGGTGGTTCCGATCGACGAACTTGATCGATACGGAACTGAAAAATGGGAGGTCAGTCCTTCCTTTCCCCCCCTCATAGAAAAACTTCAATTTATCTAACATGTATGCTCTGGTTTTAGACCATCCTTCATTACATGGTCGGTTCTCGATTACCGACCAAACCGAGCCATAATATCTTAACTTTATTGGGCCAAAGTGGATTGATGACTTCATCGTAAGCTCTCTCTCTCTCTCTCTCTCTCTCTCTCCCTATGTCCCAATATACCAATCATGAACTGCCTTAATTTGATTTTAACATATTCGACCGATATTTAAGAGATCCAAGGTCTCTTCATAGCTTGAAAATCACCTCCAAAGGGTTCGGGTTCCTCTTGGAAGATGTCAACACTCAGCTATGGGATATCTTACTCCAATATCTCAAAATGACAGAGGTATTCATCTTTCCATCGGAGATTCGGAACTGAGTTTTCAAGTTGATTTCTCAATCGCTCTTTTCTTTTACAGGCTAACGGGGTCGATGTAGTCGATGTATTGGCTTGCTTATTCATGTTGGGAAGTTTAGAATTAGGTCAAGTGAGTTCAACCAGTTGGGTACGATGTACATAGTTTTGACTTCCCCTGGACTGATTGCCTTTTGTTTTAAAAACTAGGAATACTCTTTTTCAAATTGGACTCAAACCCAAACTCAAGTCCTACAAGACTTGGTAGATTATGGTCTAGTATTAGTAACAGCAGTCAGTCACAGTTTCTGTCTGCTTCACGACTAATTTCCAAAACCAAACTGAGATTTTTGTTCTTTCGGTAGCCAGATCGATTCTATCCGACTCGTTTAGCTACCACTCTTACCTCCTCTGCTCCCCCTCTCGTCTCGGCTGAACGAGCACAAGAAGAACACGGGTTTTTAGTACTCGAAACTAATTATCGTGTGTATGCTTATACAAGTGAGCATTTCCTTCTAGTTCGACCCACAAACATAATCCGCTCGACTAAATTTTGTTACAAATCGGTACAGGTAATCCACTACAGATAGCTGTCTTGAACCTATTTCTCTCTTTAAGGTATAGGTTCCCGAACTTGGTGGTAGGAGCAGTAACACGAGAATCGATTAAATCTGCTTTGTCCAATGGGATCACAGCCGATCAAGTGATCATGTATTTACATACTCATGCCCACCCTCAAATGAGGAAACTCGACCCTTTGCTACCGCCTACTGTTGTCGATCAGATTAGGTTATGGGAGTTAGAAAAAAATCGGATTCGGGCTCAAGAAGGTCAGCGGTTTCCCTCATTCCATCTCTTGCTCTTCCTTTGAGCTAACCAGATTCTTCTCTCTAAAAAAAACGATAGGTTTCTTGTATGAGGATTTTAAATCGGCGGCAGAATATGATTCGGTCATTGCTTATTCTAGGAAATTGGGAATCATTTTATGGGAACATGCTGGTTTGAGGAAACTTTTTGTGGGTTATGATGGGCATCTTACTCTTAGAGAATTCGTTCGTCGCGGTGGTGTTTGAATTGTCAATTAAATCAAGCTCAAATTATTGAAAGAAAAATCAAATCAGATCCATCTCCTGTTTTTTGCTTATGGCTGGCTTTTCTGAAATGAAACAAGATCTTTCTCTGCTGCCTTCCTGCCCAGATGATTCAATCAGCAAAAAAGTGAACAAATCGCAGTCAGTGAGGAAGATAGCCGTTCAAGCTACGGAGCTCGGATCGGGCCGGGCCGGATCTGGCTGCTTTCTTCTACTCTCAGAGCAAAAAAAAAAAAAAAATCCGATGGCATGGACCACCAAGCAGACCACCCGGTGACAAAACTAGTGGACACGGCTAGCGGCGGAACCACGAAATCGACTAACAACATCGCCATTCTCTCTCCTCTGGTCCAGCTCTCATTTGTCTTCCACCTCGCCTTAGCTCAACTCCAAAAACAGACTCACGAGTATCCTAACGGTGTGGTCACTGTCATTGTTGGCTCTTCCCAGTCCGCTTTTCAGAAATCTATTGTCGACGAAAACGACGCGTTTCTCTTGACTTGTTCGTCAACTAATATCGCCCTGTCTCATTTATTGGGACGTATCGAGTTCCGGTGTGTATGTCGTTCTCCCTTTCTTCAATAGAGAGCGTCCAGCTGCTAACATTCAAACATAAAGGTTCTGTACGGATTTAGCTCAACTTTTGACTCTCTTGTGTGACTTGGGCCAAGAGAACTCGCCGCCCCTTAGCCATGAACCTGGAATGAGTTGTCCAACTCCACGGATAGCTCTTATATTTACAGATCTCACCCGTTACTTAGTCTCTCTGTGAGCCCCATGCGAAAATTTTCAGTCCTAAAGATCGCAATCGTCTTCTTGATTGAGCTTACTGTATTCGGACATCCTTCCAGGGCCAAGCCTATTCCAACCCTATCAGATCTCACCCGATTGTTAGGATTCATCAACTCTACTCAATCACACCTTGCAACAATCCATCACCTTAAACATCCTCCACCTATATACCTAATAGACCGGATCCAATCGACCGAAAAATGGCCTGTATCCGCTACCTCCTCGCCTTCTTCTTCTACTCCTGATCACGAGTCAGAGGACCTTCATCGTCGAAGGAACGTAGTCGATGTATTCCGGCATTTCTTTCGATATCATGTTTGGGAGATTGAGGGTTTGGAATCTATTGGTATGTTATCAAGTAAGATTCATGAATAATCGATCGTCATTATTCACCTCCAAATTACTCGTCGAATTCAAGTTTCTTTCTTATCTAATTTCATCGCTTTGATCATAGATCATAACCACAAAACGACTACTGGAAGGGAACGATATATGAGGATGTTTGTCAGCAATTCCAGGTCGATTTCGACCGACAACGACGACGATAATGATGATGATGAGGATCGACATGAACATCATCTGCAAATTACTTATCAGGTCATCGATCAGGAAGATCTTAACGAATATTCAATTTATCCTACTCGTTTACCTCGTAAAACTGTCTTTGTAGAGGTATAGTAAGCACGTAAATAAGTATCAACTTGATTTATTGAAATCTCTCTCTCTCTCTCTCTCTATATATATATATATATATATGTATGTAATGTGTACAGAAGTAATTTAAAAAATAAAAATAAGTAGCATGTCATGTGGGTATGATTTATGTAGACAAAAGACATATTTGTTGTATATTTTTTTTATTAATAATGAATATTTTGTGTTAATAGTAGTAAATATGTAAATCTTTCTGACCAAAGATGATCATGAACTCCACTATGTATTATCTAATCTTGAATAGCATTATTATTAGATGTTAGTCCTTACCATATGTGTCACACACACCAAAAAAAAAAACAAGGGATTTGTTAGGCACCTGTTGGGAAGTTCAAGTGTTGTATAAAATGTAGGAGCTACTTGTCTTGCTTGGAAGGGAGGTAGTAGAAACTGGTAAGAATTCTACTAAAGGTGCTGATGAAGCTGCCTTCCTGAACTAATGCTGGGTGGAGAGTAACACTAAGAAAAAGAAAGAAAAGGTGTGGCTGATCTCTTCTTAAACATAATCACTCATCATAGCCTTATTCTTTTCTCTTGTTCTGTTTCTGTATCTGTTGAGATTTCATGATGAATGGATCAACCATCAGATTTCTGAAAATCATGGTTATGATTATGTTTATATTAAACACAGGAAGGTAAAATTATGAACAAACTGTTTTATATATATTTATATATATTTACAGTGAAAACCATCCATCTACCTGATTTAATTCGTACATATAGATCTAGTGTTGTAGTACAGTCAATAGATAATAGTTTTCATCTCTATTTTCTTATCCATCCATTGGATTTGAATTGGGAAAAAATTAGGTCTCATCATAATTGAATGAATATATTGAAGAAATTATAAAAACAAAATAAATAAAAATAAAAACTTGTTAACATTTCTAAAAAATAAAAAATAAAAATGTGTTCTGGTTGGTTAAAAAACTGTTTTAAGTGGTTCATTCATCAGCACATGTGGAATTCCAGAACTGTGATCTCCCCATTTTGACTTAATATTCGTCAACTCACCTGCAAGCTCCACCTTTTTTTTGGGGGTTCAATTTTTTTTTTTTTTAATGATCATTTTTTCCCATTTCTCATTCTTCCTTCCTGTCTATTCCTCTTCCTCTTGCTCTAAAAAAAATATTTTAAGCTTACAGAAATCCATAGTAGATAATTTTTTATTTATTTTTGGTTGATGTTTTCTCATATTCATTTTTTTTTGGTGGGTTCAGTTTCTAAACTCCAAAATGGTGTGGTGGAGACTTCTGTCTACACACTGTACACAGTTTATTTTAGAAGTGATCTGATTCATGGCTGGTGTGAAGAGTGAAAAAAAGTCTCTCTCTCTCTCTCTCTTTTATGCAATCAATAAGAAAATCTGGATATCTTATGTATTTGTATTTAAAGAACTCAGGCTCTCTATTATAAATTGCTTGGTTCAATGGCAGTACCAATCCATAGATCAAGTGTCTATTGAATTTATTTAGTAGATTTTATTTTATTTTGTGTTATGAGCCTATCACAGGGCCATGACCTGTCCAATACATGTAACTACTACTATCAGGCATGTCACAGCTCTCTGACCCCAAGAGAGAGCTGGAAGGGGATATACCATTGATCCCCATCTGGCAATCTAAATACTAGAACCAGAATACCCAGATACAGAGCCCCTCCCCAACAGGAGACCTTATCATTTTGTTTTACATTTTACTTTCTGATTCATGTTGGTTTTATTTATATTACCTTTGATGTCTAATTTGTTGAAGAGTATGATTACACATAGTAAATAAATATGTACTTGGAAACATCTCTTTTAGCCCTATCTATATATGACTACATAGCTCAGAAAATTTAGTTCATTAAATCCTCCTGATTATCTGTGCCATTTTGTTTTAAAATTTCAGTTTACTGAAAAATCTGTTGTTTGAGTAAAAAAAAAAAGAGAGGAAATTTGCAAGTATGAATCAAATCTGTTATTAAATGAGCCAGGCCTAATCTTGAGAAAAATTATGAATGGGCTGTGCTCCATTAGAGGGTTCTGGTTACAAGCATATATCCCTGCCAGATATGCTTATACGCTGCCATCGGTGTATTCAGCCCCGGTGGTTTTTGGGCGAATCGGGCCAGCTGGCCTCACTTCGCTGTGCTGTTGACCATGAAAACTTCTCAGAAACTATCAAAACGAACGAGGACTGCCTCAGCTTCCTCGGAACCAGAACGGGATACTGAGCACCCTGCGAAGTCTATCAAGGTGGCCGATACGATTGCAGCTGAAGATTCAGAGCTCTCCGACATTTCCGACGCTGAACCCACGCATGAAGAAGATGAACAAAGTCTATCGCGCGAGGATCCATCTCCGGCGGAAAAACTGAACGATTCGCAGCCAGAACTGGAACCTGCAACCTCTGAAACAGAACCCCAAGGCCTTCCTCAAGAATACTTGGACCCTACAGAGTCAGCAAATAGGGAGACGACAAACGTTGATCCTGCTGAGACAACTACGCAACCGGAACATCAACCTGATGACGATTCGAAACCAGTTGTATATTCTAACGGGGATTGGGAAGCCGTATTTGACCCTCAGTATGTGACTTTTGAACTGGAACGATGAACAGATGGATTGGATTCACTGAAGCTCTCCATCTGGTAGGACGAACGCGTACTATTTCGCGAACTTGAAAACAGGCGAGACAACATGGACGAATCCCTTAGTACCATCCCAACCAGCTCCTACAGTAGCTCCTCAACGACTACAACCAGACCTTGGTGGAATCGATCCAGAACTTGCTCATCTTGATCCTCACATGGCTAGAATCATTCACGGCCATTCATCTCAAACCGAACCAAGAGTCGCTGCTAGATTTAATGCAAAAACTGGAAGGTTCGAAGGTGATCCTACTCGTGATCCATCTAGAGTTTCTGAATTCGCCAGGGCTCGTACTCAGACTGAAGCTTTCTTTGATGTGGCTGGTTGGGAGAAAACGTATGAGCATATTTCTTTCGACCTTTTGTGATCCTTTTGATGGCTGGTAATCCTAATGGTCGTTTTTTTTCTTCACAAAACTTATTATTATCATTATCAAAAGTCTCGAAAAATCTAACGGAAGGATTGCAGGTACATCTAAAGAAACTAGAGCGACGGCAATCGACCAAGGTAAAAAATTATCAAAAGCTCAATTGAATCAATTCAAACAACAAAAGATGGAAAAGAAAGCAAGGAATCAACGCGCTTGGCTCACATAAGGGGGAAAAAACGACCTCTAAGTAATTTGTAAAACCTCGTTCTCGATCTGGTAGGGTGTCCGCATCTCTTCATGTGTATCGTTTAGCAACATTGATTTTCACTCCTCTACGCCACCCTTTCAAGAATTCTCAGTGTCTGAACAATCTATATAATTATCCCTCAAACTGTGCAAAGATATCTTCGTTGTCTGAGTACATACCCCTGCTCAGATTGGCAAAATGTAATAACAGATTCAACAATATCGAACTTATCAGTAAATCACTCTGGCCCAGATAGTAGAACAAAAAAATGAGTTTTGATAACTATGTGGCTTTATTCAGTTGGGATATCTTGGTTGTGTAATTCTCTACAGTTTCCAATAGGCAGAACATCAACACTAGCTGGTATTCAACAACCACGAAAAAATGCCGTTCAGTATGACCGCAAGACTTCACATAAGGGATCTACGCCCTATATACCGATCACACCCATGCGGGAAAATAGCCCGCCGGAGAATCTGTGCACCAACCGCGGGATTCATCTTTCACCAGTGGCAGAGGGTTTGTTAGGCTCGGCCATCTCCGAACACTATCTCCAGGTTTCTCCAGGTTGGCAGGCCTTCAGGATCACCTGGCTGAGATATTTTCTGGGTCGAACGAAGTCCGACTGTCGTGGACAGTACTGCCACCACTATCAAACAGGGTTGTCTGTGCCCACACAACCCTTCATGGGGATGTATGGGCCATTACAGCCCTTCAGGTTTTCAACACCCTCAGATGAGGTGTACAGGGGTTTTACACATCCTTTCTGTGGTTGTGCAAGCTTGCAGGCGGGCAGATTCCATGCACACTGCCAGTATATTTGCATGGGTTGAGGTTAGCCCAGGTAAACTGGGATGCACCCAACCAATGAAATATATACTCCAAAAACTAATACATTGCTGGAGAGTCGCCAGAGAGCTGATGCTTTGCTGGGGACTCACCCACAAAACAATACTTTGTCGGAGACTCCCCAACAAAACAAAACTTTGTAGCTTGCTGGGGGATCCCTAACAAAATAATAGCACTTCTCTGGGAAATCCCCAGCAAAAAAAATACTTCGCTGGGGACTCCCCAGAAAAAACAATACTTTCCTAGGAACTCCCCAGCAAACCAATACTTTTCTGGGGACTCCCCATACATAGGGGTTTGATACAGCCATCCCCCAAGGTCTTGTGGGTCACACAACCCTCAGTGGCTGTATGTACAGACCAATTAAGAGTTGTGTGACTCACACAACCCTCAGTGGCTGTATGTACAGACCAATTGAGAGTTGTGTGACTCACAAAACCCTCAGTGGCTCTATTCACAGCCTTTTACAGCTCCCCATGGTTTGTGTGAGCTGACATAACCTTTTAGAAGGTTTTGAGATCCCAAACAACTCTTTTATGAGGGTTGTGTCAGTGGCAGTGCCGCTAAAACAAGGCTGTGTTGTTTTAAACCCTCCTGCATTGTCAATTGGCCAGATTTTTCATTGCCTTACTGCCACTGAATTTCCAAGCCAGTTTGCTATTGTGATGGCTACCTGGTTGTTATTCTTACTAGTTAAGCAAATCTTTGTCTCTCCTGGAGTAAGAAACACTGGTGGCTTAGAACTAAAAATTATTTCCTTTCATGTCTTCAGCTTGCTGTGCATACTCTGGGAACAATAACTGGACTAGGATTGGTTCCCTTTGCTCACCCAGCTCAAGATATTGAATCTGGTCATTCACATCAAATTTTAGAAAATATAACCACAAGCCCTCATACAGTTAACCTAGATTCTGTAGGAAGGGTTCATGTATCAGTAACAGGTCAAGATCCTGAAATTGAAGGGTCTGTCAGCTCACCTCATGTCAAATCACCTTTAGTGAGCTTCCTTAGTGTCAACTTGACTTTTTTTGAAACTGATTCCTTATGCTTTTGATTTTGTTTGAGAAGAACATGGAGCTGATAACTTGGAGCTCCAATGACAAAAGAGGTGGAAATGGTGGAGCACAAATGACAGTTTTTCACTCTAATTCCAATCATCAAACTTCTCCCATTACTGATGAGAGTTCACTTGATGCAAAGCAAGGGGAAGAAGGATGTCAAGGTAATGGTAATCACAGAGAAGAAGGATGTACCATTTGCTTGGGGGAGTACAAAGAAGGAGATATGCTTTCACGTTTGGCTTGTCAGCACGTTTTCCATCCAGCTTGTATCATTCCATGGCTAGGAAAGAGTGGGACATGTCCAAATTGTCGGTCTCATCTGGTTGAGAATGAGTTAACTGCACCAAATTCAAGCCATCAAGAGACCTCTACGCTTTGTGAAGCTGAGTATTTGACACACTTAAACAGATCAATTCAGGAATTAGAAGCTTCAGAATCCAGACAGCATATGGTTTTATGCACTTTGTGTGGTGTAAATATTAGCTCAGAGCGGCTTTGTAAGTTTACAGCAACTTTGGCTGTAATCATATTCATCTTCATAGATCTTTTTATGATATCAATTAAATACTTCAAGAATAGATAAATGAACTCAAAATCTGAGTTTTTCCTGCCTCTCTTTGGCCAGTATTATCAAACTCAGTATTTTATAATCTTGAATAGAAGCTCAGCCCTCAGGCTTAAAGGTGCATGATATATTATGTTGAAGAGACTTAAGATTCCTAATTATTCCTAATTTGACCTTTTCCATCTCAAATTATATCATTACTTATTCCTGTACAAAAATTTAAAACTTTTGTTTTGGGCTAAATCAACAAAAAAGTATTAGAAGAATTTACAGTGCTATGTATGATACTTCATGCCTCTTTCCATCCCAATATTCAGCTTATTGATTTAGAAGGCTTGAGAGAGAGGAGAGGATAAAAATACAATCCAATCTCTAATAAGATACTGATAGAAAATACACACTTGAATATCTTTCATAAGAATGATGTGTGCAATAGGCATTCACTATAAATGCATGATTAGAAGTAGGAAGCAATATGAAATGTTTATAAGTATGAGTTTAATATAAAAAAATTGCACAGGAAAGTTTTTTTGCTTGCTGATAAGCAAAAGGGTCAGGCTAAATGCACTAAAAAGGTTTATTTCATGCACTCCAAAAAGGAGTGTACAGTATTTCACTCCCAAAATGTTGGAGTGCATGGTGTTTCACTACAAAAAGGTGTGCATCAGGTGTGCACTCCAATTTTTCTTGGAGTGTACATGTGATGCACTGCTTATTGGAGTGCATTAAAGAAAGAAAAAGAAAAAAAGAAAAATTAAGAAACAAAAATTCAAAAGTAGGAGTATTTTTAATTCACTCAAATGTGCTTTTCCTACCCTATAAAATTGATTACAAGAAAATTTTGGGAGGGGAAAAATACCTCATCAAATCCATATCACCACCTACTTACATTATCCATGTAAAAACATGAGAACAGAGAGGTCCACATTCAAGGTGGAAAGTGGAATGATGTAAGTAAAAAAAAAAAAAAAAAAAAAAAAACATGAAGGAAGAAAATAAAAATTTAAAGGGAGAAGAAATTAAAATACAGGAATAATATCAAGCTTGCTCCCTTACCCTGTTAACCTCCACTTGCAATCAGTTTTTCCAGAGCCAAGAAAGACTTAATAGTTGATTGAATGAAAAAAAAACCCCTATTTTTAATTTTCTTTGTTTTTATTCACTCCAAAAAGCAGTGAATCATGTTGGAATCTCATTCCTAGTTCTAATTCTCTTAAGAGAAATATTACTAGTGAGTTAATATACTTTGTATTTACTCATGATAAGAATTTATTAAAAAGCTAAACTTTTGTTTAATCTTTATTTTACGTGACAGGTCTTACAGAGCCTGAAACACAAGCCAGCAAGCAACTTGCCTGTCAGTCAATTAATGATGTCAGTCAAAGTTCAAACTGTATTGATCATTTATTGAATACAGAAATAGCAAAATCACTTGAGGTTTCTCTTGGCCATTGCTCTTCAAGAAATCTCAATAACAACAATTTGTTATTACAAAATCAAGAACCTACAATGTAAGCCTTGTTATTACTACTATCACTTTTAGTTTATTAATAACTAATATCATTGCATTATATATATTCTTAATTTGGATCAAAGACAATTAAATCAATCACATTGAGCTTACTCAAAAGAATCACTTTACCATCAGAAAGTAAAGTAATTCTCCTTATGTATATTATACATATTTTCTTTTAACATAACTGATTGTTTACCTTTTTACTTGATTGAAATCTGCTGGGATATGAATCCCGTATGTTAGTCATTATATGTGTCAGCCTGCAAGTACCTTTCACAATACCTGTCACCAGCTATTGTTCCAGTTACTACACAGACTACAATATGCACCTTATCTTTCTTTAAGTTACCTCTTTATGCTTATACAGTATTATGCATTGTACATACTATATAAGATTTGTTCTCTCTTATTTTCTAGGTTCCTCAGAAATCCAAGAAGAGACGACTTTACTCAAACGTTATCCAATACCTCTAGCTCCTGTATTCAATCAAGGATTCAATACCAGGATCACTACTTCTTGTCATACTGTGCCAATCCCTGAACTCAACCAAGCTCAAAGTATTTGGTGTAGTTATATCAGTGAATCACTGAACCAGAAGCAGCCTTTGATTTCTCAAAACTTATCACTATCCTGTTTTAAGAACAAAAACCCCTCCCGGTAGCCTGTTCTTACTCGATAGCTGACAGTATGCTTGTACATAGAATATGCTTCTACCAAGCACACCATCTCTATGTTGTAAGGCTCAAAAAGTGG
>LUKR01000944.1:0-15576 GCA_019395275.1 Puccinia brachypodii
CGCCACAGGTTGTTATACAATGTTCCATCTTGTTGTGTTTCTCTCTTTCTCTCTCTTCTCTCTCATGCTAATATTACTTCACTGCTTTCTGTTTCCTCTCACCCAGGTCCGTTGCTGCTCCTCCCGCTTCATCCATCCCAGGGCGCTGACATCTAGTCATCCCTCGCCACAGGTCTGTTGCTGCTCCTCCCGCTTCATCCATCCCAGGGCGCTGACATCTAGTCATCCCTCGCCACAGCTATATGTGTGCTGTTACGTTTCACAAGAATCATGATGATGACCATAATGGGCAAGTGGGATCTGTTGTGAATTTTCCTGATGGGAATGTGAGGATGAAGACCACTTGGCACTGGTGATGTGGAAAATGTATTTGTTGAGTATGAACAAAATCCCAAGGCTGCAATAGAGAACAGTGGGGCTCCCTGTGTCATGGAGAATATTGTTGCACTGCCAGCATAATTAGCTGGGATGAGATAATCCCAGTTAAACTGGGATGCACACAACCAATTTAAACTAGGTTGATATTAACCAATGGAATAGAATTCAAAGGGGGGTACATTGGATTTTTATTTAATTGATTGATATCAAAAAAGTTTAAATTTGTTTAGTTCATCCCAGTTTAACTGGGATGATCTCAGCCCAGTAAATTCTGCCGGAAGTGTTGGTAATTATTGGAGGGTCAACAGCAGTGAAGTTGATGATATTGAGGGGTTTGAACATGTGGATGGTGATGAAATTGGAGTTGATATAGGTCTCTTGGAAAATGGTTTTTGAAAGGAAAATTTGGATTGGAAAGCCTTCTTGAAGTGTGTTGTGATGTTATGTAGTCCCTTAAGGTGGTAGTCTGTTGAAGATGAAAGTTGTAGTCCTAGATTGATGACCTCCTGGTGGTATTGTGTACATGTAGATTATCCAGATCATTGTATAAATGTGACATTCTTGTTGTATGATGATAATGAGTATCAAACTCTTGGGGGGGATAAAGGTTGGGAGGTGCCCTGTATATATGATGAAGATTGAATTCATGCTGATCAAGTATTGGTTGATGAGAAACTGAAAAACATTGTTGCCTATCTCTGAATCTAGCTTGTATTTCCCTGGCATAAACTCTTCTCAAGTCATCATTTGATTGCTGCATTTTTGAAATCAGCAAAAGAAGGAAATACAAAAAATATTTGATGGGACAGGTGTGATGAAGAAAGCTGATGAGGTTGCTGATGCATATGGGGGAAGAAAATGATTGAATTCCAATGTGGCAAATTGAAATCACATGATTTGTAGACAGGTGAGTTTCATCAAGGAAGTTGTTGACAAATAAACTGTTTGCTTTAATTGAGGCAAGTCAAAGAAGGTGGGTGTTTAAACCAAGTCACATACAGATTGGTTTCTCTTTAGTGAAACTGAAAGTGTCAAAGTCTCAAAGTTTCAAAGTGTCAAAGTGTCAAAGACTCAAGCATGAGGTGTTGACCAATGCCACCTGAATATCCTTTTTATTATTTCAGTGACAATTGAAACCACACCTCATCTGAGGACAAAGGAAAAAATCCAAGAGAGAAGAAAAAACAAATTATCAAAACTTGAAAAAAACAGACCCAGAAAAAAAGGGCATTGGTAAAGAACCCGGTTTTTCTGCGCATACACCTGGTTTTCCAGTCAGCAATGTTGGATCTGCTGCAGAAAACCGGGTGTTTTCTGCACATACTCCTGGTTTTCTTGAATGATTTTTCACAGCCACATTTTCAGGTTTTTCAATAATTTTGACTCTAACTCCTACACTCTGAAGGGTGTAGAATTTAATGGTAAAACTATATTTTCATAAAAACCACTCCTTCTCCTTTTTTGTATTTTTATTGCACCCAGTCTTTCAATGAATTCATTTTCTGCCACTCCTGATGACTATTTCCGCTTTTTAAATTGGTTTCTGACATAGAAAAGGCCAAAGGAAACTATGCTGAAGCCCAAATGTCCATAGTTTTTTTATAAATTCTTTTTTGAATTGAAACCCTGTTTGCACCACCTTCTCCAAAAAAATTTACCCATTTTTTCCCCTCTTACCACACCCTATTTTTCCCATTTCAAACTCAACCCCTGATTCCTCAATCACCACTCAACCAAATAACATAAAGAAAACACCCAAATTTTTCTCTTTCTGTCCTATCCAATGCTACTTTATCCAAATTTATTGAAAATCAGATTTTTGATGTTGAAGAGTTTTTTTGAATTTTGCTATTGCTATTTTTATCCAATATCTCTTTTTTCTCCACTATTTCAGGATTTGAATGCATTTGTTGCTTGAGTTACTCATTTTCTGTACTTTTACCAATGCTAAGGCCTTTTTATCTTGCCTAATTGAATACAAAAGGAAAACAGGGTTTCAAGTAAAAAAATAAATTAGAAAAAAAAAAATGGAAATTTGGGCTTCACCATAATCATCTTTGGCCTTCTTTATGTAGGAAACAAATTTAAAAAGTGGAAATACTCATCAGGAGTGGCAGAAAACCAATTAATTGAAACACTGGGTGTGGTCAAAAAACAATTAAGGAGAAGGAGTGGTTTTTATGGAAAAAAATTGTACCATCAAATTCTACACCCTTCAGAGTGTGGGACATAAGTTTAAATTCATAAAAAACCACAAAATTTGGCTGTAAATAAACTTTAAATTATTGAAAAACCATCAAAATGCAGCTGCAAAAAATAATTAAAGAAAACCAGGTGTTTTCTGCAGTAGATACAACATTTCTGGCAGATAAAACCGGGCTTAGGTGTGGAAAAACCAGGGTTTTCAATCAATTCACCCAAGAAAATACAAAAAAAGTTGAAAAAAAAAATTGACCAAATTTGATTATTTTTTTTTGAATTCTTTTTGGAAAAAAATTGTTTTTTTTTACATCAGTTCAGTGCAACGGGCTGACTACTTACATACTCTGGCAAGGATTAGGAAATGCATGCAGCATCTGTTGACCCTCACAGTGGTCAACAGGCAAGGCAATGCTTGCAGCGGTGTGGTGTTCACTTTTGGTTTCAAGTATCAAAATGTAAAAACATCAGCTAACAGAACAGTATGGGTAGGCCACATCTCAATTCAAGTGTATAAACATGTGCAGAAAGGTGCAGTGTATCAAATCACTACAGTCACATCATAATTGGAAGGCATACAGTTGCACATACAGAATTCAGATCAATATTGGTAGTCATATGGGAAAAAAGGAATTGAATTAAGATGTGCTGCATATACAGAAGTCACATCACTATTGGTACTCATAAAGGAAAGATCAGATTAAATTGATTGGTACACTGCCCATGGGCTGCATACAGAGATCACGGAAGATCTGGCATGTGATTTTTCTGAATTAGGAAAGCACTTCCTCATGTGGAATAAGATTATACAACACTGCATACTCATGAGGCTGTCTAGTTGTCTCCACCAGCAGGAATAGCTCAGATTGTGGCTGTGTATATGACATCATCAGTATGCTGTGCTAGCAAAGATGCTCCCACCAGCATAAATAACTTGTTGTTTGGCTATATAGATGCTCCATACAGCAATAATCCCTCATTCCAGGTTCCCTGCAGCAAAAATACCTCATGATTTAGCATATAAGGAGGCCTCCTCCCCCCCCCCCCCAAATGAAAATAATCTCATCCAGCAGATTACCTGAGTTCCCTCCAAAACCTGACCAGAGATTTATTAGTTTGAGTTCCGCCACTTGTGGAGAAAGGTGTGATCTTAATCATTATCCTTTGGATAAGCAGCATTGGTTGTAGTATTATAGTCTAGTAGTAGAACAGAAGTGATTATTAGTAGTTTGAATAAATATAGAGGATTGGAAAAACAACACCCAGGAATTGGTGAACAACACCCAACAACCATTGATGGACAGTTGGCGGGTGTTGTTTTTCCAATTCAACCCCCGCATTTGGGTGTTTTCCAAACAAATGTAAATATCTTTTTTTTATTAGGGTGTTGGCATCCTAATCCAACACCCAAGAAGGGTGTTTTAATAGCTAGTCTTCTCACCTATCAAATTCTGTTTTGCAACACTCATCACAGCCACTTTTCTGGGCTGTGTAAAACCAATAATTCCATACTTAGTATACCCTTCTTTGTGCAAAAATTATCCCAGAGGGGTAGTTTTACCGGACCCAGTCTCTCCGATAACAATAGAAACTGGGAACATGACAATTGAGTAAATACAAGTTAGATAGATCTTAATCCAACAGTATTCAATGCCAATGGGCTTCAAGATACTCACCTTGATTTTCACAAAACTGATTGAGTAATTGTTCTCAACAAGCAAAAGCAGGAAGATATTGTCTTTGTTGTTTGAGAGATTTGATTTTAGCAAAATTACCAACACCTTCCAATTTTTTGAGATGTGACACAAATTAGGATTCTTTCCAAGCGGAATAACCTTCATCTTGATACGCTTCTTGGCCGGTCATTGTTGAAGAATGATTATTGAGATCCTTAGCAACATCTAATGCGGCCTGATCAATAGCTTTTCAAAAGTTCAAGTGCAAATAGAGCCTCTAATTGAATGATGGATTGGCCCATGATTTTTTACCCAAAAACATAGATAGATAAATAAAAATAAGGAAAGCTCACCATCAACTTCAGCTTCTTCTTTGACCCCCATCAAATTGCCTAATGTTCCACCAAGGGCAGCACCTTTCTTCCTGAAGATAGCAAGGTCAGAAGTGGGATCGTTGATAGGATTAACGGTTTAAAGTTGCTTTGTGAAGATCAAACATCTGTTGAGAAAAGGTGGTTTCAAGTCATGTATCAACGGGTGCACACAAGATTCCTCTTCATCCGTAAAATCTAAATCAAGCTTCCTCCAATTATTGTTCCCCATACCACTCATTTCAAGTTGTTTCTCCTCCCACAACTGCTGTTACTCATGGTGGTCAGCTTGATTAGCCAACATTTGTTTCTTGCCTTTCTCACTGGTAGGTTCTTTGGCTGAAGAATCTTCTTCATAAGAGGAAAAGGGGTTATTGAGTTATTATTATTGTTGGTTTTTTGACTTGGATTTCAAAAGCATTAAGTGACGCTGCATCATTTGTGGTAATTTTGGAAATTGTTCTTTATGTAAACCATTTTCTTTTTATATCATGTTTTTTTAATTCAAATAGACATATACCGGAACCCATGTATTACCCTTAAAAAAATATATTTACATTTTTTTGGAAAAAAGCCAAGCGTGGGGGTCAAATTGAAAAAACAACACCCGCCAACCATCTGTCAACGGTTGTTGGGTGTTGTTTTCCAATTCCCGGGTGTTGTTTTTCTAATCCTCTAAATATATTGGCCCATCAGCACCCAGGAATCAGTCAGAAGTGCAGTCAGGAACCAGAGAAGAAAGTCAACCTTGTTTTGTGATCTTAACCAAGGTCAAGAAGAGAATCTAGAAGAGAAGAAGTCAGAGAAGAAACCAATTTGAAGATTGCACACAGGAGAACAAGAAATACTTTCAAAAAAAAGAGATTTACTTCACCCATATTTTCTTTAGTTCTGTTTTGATCTAGGTTTGGTAGACAAACTACACACAGTTGTCTGTCATATTTAGCCACAAAAATAAAATAATTTTGTTGTGTTAGCTCTTTTGTAGTCAATAGAGGGGCAGTTCTTTCAAACCACCCTTAGCAGTTGTAATAAAATCATACAAAAACATTATTTATTTATTTTCACCTCAACAAACTGCCACCAGTTCCATAAGAGTTCTCACAGCGTCCTCATAGAGTCCTCTATGAAAATAAAGGATGAACCTAGGTAAGAAACAGTACCAGTATACTTCAGGGATCCCTCTTTCTGAAGGTTCAGGATAAGTTATTCTTTATACTACCAAATCTACGGCTAGAGATGGCTTTCCTATCTATTATTCCTCTAATGTACAGCAGGTTACTCTACAAAAAAATAGTCTAGTCTAACAACTCAAATCTCTAATGATGGTAATAATAATAATAATATGATGATGATGGAATGATAATAATAAATCCCACTCCACTTACTCCGCCAACCTTCAATCCTGTCCCATGGTACTCCACCATTGAGTTTCCACTCCCACATTGTCCCACCTTGGATGGATCCAGTCCTCCTTGAGCCCAAACAGCTGTGTACACACCTTCTACAACTTCCATGCTCTGCTTTCACACTCTGCATTTCCTGTGCCTCACTCTCCCACTGCCCCCTTTGACCCTACTATGTGTCTTAGAGTCCTCTAGTGCCCCTCAGTGTTGCTTGTCCTAGATGCCTAACAGCGGCTATCCCACATTGCATTTCTCACCCCTTTAGCCTGTATATCTTCTACCGTTTGGCTGAGTCCCTTCTCTTCTTTGTTCACAGGATCCAGTGCCCGTGGCGCTTGGCGGAACCCCTCTTCCAACTGCTAGATTCCATTTCTGGCGGCCCAATGTAGCTTTGCCGGTAGTGCTTTCCTCCTCTTTCCTTCTTCAGCAGTGGATGCGTGCTTCCAGACAGCTTGTGATTACACCATCTACCTCTGTGTATACAGATCCACCATTCTAACCAAGCTGTACTTTCAAGTTTCCTGAGTGGCTTACTTAAGCCACCAAACCTTCTTTGTTCAATGCCTTATATAAGGGGCTGTTTGGTGTGTGACCTTTATCTTGCTCAATCTTGCGGGTCCCCGCAAAACCAAAGAAAGTGTTGATATACTATATTTCAAACTTTGAGAAAGTGTCAAAATCTTATTGGGGTGTTTGGCAGCCCAAATATCTTAAAAAAAAGTGAGAAACTCTTTCTCTATCTCCTGCAAGGAAATTTCAACCCAACATACAGGTATTTTGCCGTTTCTCAGGCCAATATCTCTATCTCAGACACACCCAAGCCTCCTTTCAACCTCACTGTCTTGATTACCAGTACTGAATAATCACCATAAACATCAAAACATGGTAACCAGTTACTGACCAGACCAGACCGGTCATCAAAAGGCACTCACTGATTGATGCCTGGTATGTACCGGTCGTCAAGCGAGTTGTTCTTGATGGTTGGTACAAGACCAGTTCTCCTTCAATAACCGGCATACCATCATCAAGAGTGCTACACTCAATGACCAGTATAAATAATTGGTCATTGACAGCAATGACTTAGAATTGGTCATTGAGATCAGTGTTCCTCTCAATGACAAATACATATCATTCATCAAGAGTGTTCCTCTTGAATTGGTCATTGGGAGGAACACTCTCAATGACCAATTATAAGTCATCAAGAATGTTTGTCTTGGACCTTGGCAACCAGTCTTTCATTATCACCAAGAGGGCGGCTTGATCAGCTAGTATGGTTGGGTGATATGTACACGCCTGGAGCGCGGTGACCAACAAGGTGAGATGGGGAGATACAGGTGTTGGGCCATGCAGCCGCACACCACTATGACACACAGTATCTGTATCTTGTCAAACAAGTCAAGATAGTGTGTCATGTTTGGCTGGCAAGCGGGGCTTTAAAAATTATTTCTGAGTTTCTCTATCTTGAGCTTGCGCGTGGCCAAACGGGCCCTAGACCTCCACACTGCTCACACTATTTCCAGTGGAAGGGGAAGTTGGTGGCTGATTTGGGCCCCAGATTATTGACTAGGCATGATGGTCTGGTGGTTAGGGAATGCATTCAGCACACTGCTCACCAGGGTTCAAGCCCGGTGTTCTTTGCCATGTGGGAGCTGTTTCAGCCGGTCCTCTGTAGACAGGGGTACCCTTTATGTGAGGAAAATCACATTTTGGAAGGAAGAATGAAAAAAAGACTCCTGCTTCCTGAGGAACATTTGGAAAAAGAAACCCAAATATGGTAGGTTTCTGACTATTTTCATGAGGAACATTCCTGGATTTTTTCTCAAATAGGTATGTCGTACATGAGGTGCCTTGGGGGGAGCTTTCCAAGGTACTACCTATACATTTGGAAAAATGAAAAAAGAGATTTGAATTTTTGAGGAAAAAAAGAAAGAGATCTGAGGCTATTTGAATAAAATTTCAATAATTTGACTTTTGTACTAAGAATACCGGGTTCAACAACAACATACTCAAATCAACGGCCAATATTAATCTGCTTAAGAGAAATGCTACTATGAATGGGAGAAATAAATGAATAATTCATGAGTAAAGAGAAGGGAAATCAATGAGAATTTCAACAGTCTGATTATTAGTATTTTCTGTGTTTTTATACCCAAAGGAATGTGTTCAAACAAGTAAGAAAATAATATGAATTGTTTTGAAAGCCAAGATTACAGAATTTAAGTGAAAAATAAATATTTTGGGCTTTGAAACCTCCACCAATACAAACAGATTAACTTGAGAAATGGTGACTCTTCATCCAGAATATCAGGATAAATGATATATCTGGCCATGTGGAGTACCAAAGGTAACATAACCTTTGGGGTGCTGTTATTATCAATCTTATCTGTAACAGACAGAATTTATGCTATCTTTTCAGGGGTCTGTTATATTATCCATCACAATCCATGTGAGATGAGGTTCAGATCATGTGCTTTTTTTGGCCTTTTTTGGTGTTTTGTTTGGTGTTTTTTATTTTATTTATTTATTTTTTGCCTTGGATAACAACAAGTTTTATTAGTTAGTTTCAATCCTAAAATCTCCCCTAGTTAATTTGCCAATAAATGTATTTTCTTCTTTTTCCTGTGTAACAATAATTAGTTAGTAAGATTAACAAAGTCAATTGATGTAATGTGAATCCCTCCGTGTAAAAAAGTGTATGCAACAGTGACATGAAGGGGTTGAATTGAATCAATTGATCTTGCTCCAGGTTACCTGATGTGTATTCACCTCAATTCTTTATTTATTTTTTCATAGCAAAACATCTGATTATTGTGTGTAGGAAAATCAATCAAGACTTCTTGATACAGCTGCATGTATAAGGGATCACATAAATCACAAGACAAATTTCCTGAAACTTTTAACAATTTTCATCATGTGGAATTAATTTAAAGATTGTGAAAATTCTTTGTTTGAGAATTATTAATCCAAAGTATTCTTCCTAGGATTTCATGTAAATGAATGTTGATTGTTGAGGGATAGGCTGATGAGCTCCAAAAAACCAAGCTAGCCTCTGGTGATCCATTTCCAAACAGTATCCTTCCAAATAATTGAGCACTAATTACTGTGTTCTAGAAGAAAGATTTAAAGGAACTAAAATATATTACTTTTATTAGATGAGAGAACATATAAATAAGAAAAATAAAAATAAACTATTTTTGTACCTAAAAAGCAGAATCAATGGCCATGTTCCTAGTTGATCTAATGGAGGCTTGATGGGATGAGATTGTTTGATACTTCCAAGTGATAAAAAAAACCCCTCTTTGTCAGTTATTGCTCCAGAGTGAGAGCCCTGATGTTACAAGCACATCTTTACTCCGCCTAAGCTACATACAATCAAGATATCCCAACCACCCTACTTTCATAGCCCAGATTTATATAGCCCCTTCAGTCAGTTACATATATACTTTTCTTTCCATTATACAGTTGATGGTGCTTTCTGTCACTAGAAAATTGGGCTCCCGGATGTGTCAGTACACCTTGAGTGTGATTTAAATTTTACTACCCTTTATCAATTGAATTAAGTAGTATCAGGGCACACATATCACAGTAACCCAAAACCTTTTAATCACACTGTTGATAACATAGCACACTCATTCTACTTCAATTCAATCTATCAAGCGATGATCAGAAGCGCTCTGTAATTTAAAATAATAATAGTAATAATAATGAAGATTGATGAGAGCATAATATGGAAATCTAGATACATTTTGCAAAAGAGATGGATTGAGAACCCTTTAGGTGGAATACCTGTAATTCAAGAAATAATCCAAAGATAACAGATATACGTTTTTTTTTGGTGTGATTTTAAATTGAGTTAAAGGATGTAGACGATGAACCTTTGTGAGCTTGAATTAAACCATCCTCTAGTGATGAGAGGAGAATTATCGGAATTATAACCGTCTACCATTTGAGCGTGCAATATTCTATAGTACCAATTCATATCTGTTTGTAAAGCTTCTTGGGTAGCTAGATCCTTTTCAATATCCTGAGCTCGATTTACCACTGCCTTCACAAAGTTCACTTGTTGTTTACTTAAATGAAGCAGAGCCTTTAAATAAGATTCAGCTGAACGGGTTCAATAAAATAAAAAAAGCAGAGAAATCAGATTTCTTCGTCATTTAAACAAGTATAAATATCGATCGGCGGAAAGGAATGGAATGGAACTAACTGTCCAGGCGGAATGAGCAAAAGCCGTGGTTCTCCAAGCACCTTTTGCAGGTACGATCGTTAACCATGACTTCGCAAGAGTAAGCCAACCCCGCAGAGGTGCAGGCAGTACATGCCACCTGATTATAGATCACAGAAAAAACAGAATTGTTAGCGAGTAATATCGGCTCGATCGTGGCGTTAGAAACAACAAGTGCGAACTTTTGGGATCTGAGGCATAGCCATTATGTATGATGTAAGTCAAGTTGATGTCAGGGGATAAGACCTGGTCAAGGTAAAGGGGTTGCACCGCGCAGCAAGCAGTTAGGACAGTGACGATCGAAAAAGATAAGCCTTGAAAGTATCCTCACTCGTGACTGTTAGGGATCTAGTAGCACGGAATGAATCAATTCGAAGGCTGGAAGGCTGATCGATCGGTGTAAAAATAAGGAATACGTGTCTTGTTAGCTCTCAGAGCTCAATGGTGAATTGTCGATTTAATAGGGACCGTCACCTTGAAGACAAAAGCTCAGCTTCAGCGTTAGCAAGAACCAACCTCCAAGGAAGCACTCGGCAAGTGGGGGGCTCAAGTATAGTCGATAGTGGAATGGCGATCGCTCTCGTCTGCTGTGGGTGTTGCAACACGGATTGATTGTGAATCAGGTTGTGGAAAGGTCGATACCCGCCGAGCTGGATTTTACACAAACTTGAATTAAGGGTTAACAAGTAGATAGATATAGGTTCCCGAGGAAGATGATGATGTAAAGTAATATGGCCTAGCCTTTCTACATAAATTCTTCAGGGTGACTAGGGTACTAAAAAGCTTCTCCAAGTCAAGTTATCAAAATCCCTCAGTTTGAGGAGATCGTCAGGGGTACATAAGAGCGGCCCTATGTTTGTTTTAGGGCGAATTCTTTCGAAGTTTGGCAAATCCCTGGTGAATCCACTGACAAGAGCTACATGACAGCCTATAGATGCTTGTTGCCGAATTATGCACTGCTGCATGAACCGGCGAATCTCTCGGCCAAAAGAGACTATGTATGGCCGTGGTGGTGGAGTCAAGGACCCCGGAAACCGCCCAAAATGTGGGTGCCATAGACCCAGATGAACAAAAACACAGGTTGACTTTCAACCATTGATGTAATTGGGATCATTGTACATGCCTTCATTAGTAGTGAACCTGCACCAGCGACCTGAGAAGCCAAAAACTAGCAAGAAAAAATGTATGAATTTTGGTACATTTTTTTTCTAGTTTTAGGCTTCTCAAGGGTTGCTGGTGCGGATTCACGACTAATGAAGGCATGTACAAGATGCACCTCTTCCTTTTTTCTTTTTTTTTAATTATTATTATTATTATTTAGTTTTTGGCTTCTCAAGGGTTGCTGGTGCAGGTTCATGACTAATGAAGACATGCACAAGATGCACCTCTTCCTTGTACATGTCCCCATGTTGGAATGATCCCAATTACATCAATGGTTGAGAGTCAACCTGGGTTTTTGTTCATCTGGGTCTACGTCGCCCACATTTTGGGTGGTTTCCGGGGTCCTGTTGTAGTCAATCTTGGGTTTCTCAACAAATTATCAGGAAGCTTGAAAAGCCAGAGAACTGTCAGCAAGAGCCAAGTATTCAGCTCATCTCAGCAGACAACATGTCCAATCATAGACAGATACAACAGTATATAAACTTTCCAGATGCATGTATGTAGTGACTCAAAAAATACAAGTAGTATCATCATTAATAGTATTATGGGACAAGCTCAATTTAAGGGTGGGTTAAGACTAGCTTAACTCTAACTTAACTAAGTCCCTCCTCAGTGGAGGGGGGACACCGTCCCGCAGGGATCCTCCAAAGGAGGGACTTACATTTGCGTGCGGCATTCCACTGTACAGGATTTGACCGTGTCCCAAATGTTGGGACAAAAAAACCCAAAAAATCCGGTTTTTTAGGGGTTTTTTTTTTTGGGGGGGGGGGGTATTATGGCCCTTGGAAAAGGCTGGAAATAGGTCTCCAAAGACCCACCCAAGCACCAGTGTGTGCTACAATTCAACAGGTATGTGCTTTGAGACACAACCTAAGTACATAGTTATGTGTTTAGGTACCCCCCCCTACCCCATATGTATGCTCTTGGGGGGGTTAATGGGGCCCTATGTCCCAATTGCTGGACTCCAAAACCAAAAAAAAAAAAAAAATTGGCTAGAGCAATTGGGTCACCGCTATAGATTTGAAGCCTACACAACCAGTAAAAGGATTGCCAAGTGGATCTGGGTACCCATGGAGTTTTTCACATGTTTTGGAAACCCGTACCTGTACACAGCACCCGCCCACAGATACCGGCATTATTTTTTGTGTGTACCACGGGTACCCTTTTTTGCACTCAAACAACAGTGGGAAGTTACATACGTTACAAATCCTGGAGCAATATTTGTAACATAACTTCCAGTGTTATCTTTTGGCTGCTCAAAGTTATCTTTAACGGGCAAGAAAACTTGGCTCAGACAGTGCAATTTCATGCCTGCACTCTCCAACTGCCAATAGCTTCCTGATAGCATTGAGATTCTCCAGCTCATCGGGAAGCTGTCCCGACGGCCTGGAGAATCTCCAGCGTTTTTTAGGGGTTTTTGGGGGGGGGGGGGTATTATGGCCCTTGGAAAAGGCTGGAAATAGGTCTCCAAAGACCCACCCAAGCACCAGTGTGTGCTACAATTCAACAGGTATGTGCTTTGAGGCACAACCTAAGTACATAGTTATGTGTTTAGGTATCCCCCTACCCCATATGTATGTGCTTGGGGGGTTAACAGGGCCCTGTGTCCCAATTGCTGGACTCCAAACCAAAAAAAAAATATGGATGGAGCGATTGGGTTGCTGCTATAGATTTGAAGCCTACACAACCAGTAAAAGGATTGCCAAGTGGATCTGGGTACCCATGGAGTTTTTCACATGTTTTGGAAACCCGTACCTGTACACAGCACCCGCCCACAGATACCGGCATTATTTTTTGTGTGTACCACGGGTACCCTTTTTTGCACTCAAACAACAGTGGGAAGTTACATACGTTACAAATCCTGGAGCAATATTTGTAACATAACTTCCAGTGTTATCTTTTGGCTGCTCAAAGTTATCTTTAACGGGCAAGAAAACTTGGCTCAGACAGTGCAATTTCATGCCTGCACTCTCCAACTGCCAATAGCTTCCTGATAGCATTGAGATTCTCCAGCTCATCGGGAAGCTGTCCCGACGGCCTGGAGAATCTCCAGCTCATCAGGTAGCTGTTCCAATGGCCTGGAGAATCTCCAGCTCATCAGGAAGCTATCCCAATGGCCTGGAGAATCTCCAGCTCATTAGGAATCCGTACCAATGGCCTGGAGAATCTCCAGCTCATTAGGAATCTGTCCCAATGGCCTGGAGAATCATCAGCTCATCAGGAAGCTTTCCCAGTGTCCTGGAGAATCTCAAGCTTGTCGGGAAGCTATCCCAACAGCCTGGAGAAGGTATTATACAGAGGTACCTGGGTACCTGCTTACTTTTTGCCGGAATCAGACACCCAGACCCGTACCTGGCACACACAGGCAGGTACCCCCCCTGCTGGGCAGGTACCCGCCCGCAGGTGCTGGTGTGGTGATACCAATTTCTCCATCACAACAGTTAGACATCTCTAAAAATAGGAAAAACATAGCTATTACAACATAATTAGTGTCTACACCCCATTTATCCTAGGTCATTCCCTCACAGCACTCTGAAATTACTCCCAGATCTCAAGATATCATCATTCTACTGTTATAGAAGCTTGTACAAATTGATATCCCATAACTAGAACAGACACACTCCCTCACTCTACCAGGATCTGGAAATCACAACTCTCACAGCAAACCACCATACATGTCATATCAGTCATCAGTAACAGAGAACCAGGAGGCCAATGAAGGATGCATCAACAGTTCTCATACTAAACTGGACAGCCTCAGAACAGCTCCTCTCACATCAATCTCTCAGAAGCAGCTCCAATCACACAAATCCCTCAGAGAATCTCCTCCCACACCAACTTGGACAACATAAATCAAATCCCATCAGAAATTGTACAACCTTAGAGCAGCTCCTCTCACACTAATCTGGACAACATAAATCAAACTCCAGCAGATCATGTCCAGCTTTAAAGCTGTCCCACAACATCCCTCATTTCCTAGCTGTACCAAGTCTCACAACCTACAATAGTTCTCACAATAAATTTGTCAGCCTCCTTTCTAGTTCTCACACTGAAACCCTCTGAGTAAGTCCCACACACTGCAGAGTGCCCACCCACTCATTTGTAAAGATCAAAGGCTCACCTTGGATTATATATATTCCATCATATTTGTTCATCATCCATCCCTGATTAGAGAATCATCAGAGAAAAATATACCCAAAATAATTGTTAGAAATTCTCCCCTCCATCATCATATCATCATCTATTTGTTAGTGGCTATCATCATATTCATTATTACCTTTCTTGTGTCATGTTAGCCCATAAAATTCAGGAATTATTAGCATCATAGTTATTATTATATTTCTTGTGACCTTTTAGCCCATAAAAACACAGACCTTTTAGAAATCATATTTATCATTTGATCCCCTGCAGTATTCTCCCCTGTTAGCCCTTAAAGAACAGGATTATCTTCATTACCTTTTTGAATTATTTTATCATCAGTATCAGAAAACATCTCCACTTCACCATCATCTTACCCTCTCTCCACCTCCTCACTTCTGCTGTTGTATGAAACAAATCCAGCATCAGCAATATTACTACCTGCACTAAGCTTGACAGAAATAAGTCACTCCTTATTATTTTTTGATTAGTGTAACTCTCAAATCTCAAAGCTTTAGGCAGGAGGGTAGCTTCATCAGTACCTGTAGTACAACTCACCTTGTCTATTTCCCCTCCAAGCTCTAACTCACCCCAGAGTAGTTCAACACCGGGTACCCGCCATGGGGTCCACTTGGAAATCCTTAAACCAGTAGACCTCAAAAATGTAGTACAAGTGTGTTTTGGACCCCCAGGGCAACTCCAGTTTTGGCCTGCGTCCCTGAACCAACTTTTGTGGGCAGTTCTGTACAGCGCAATTCCGCGCGCAACTGTATGAGCTACATCAGGTGCCTGGCCTGTGAGCCTTATCAAAAATGCATTTTTTTTTCTTTGAAGCTCTTTGGAGCCCCCCAAATTCATCAGGAGAGGATGAAGTTGCCCAACAAAATGAGGGGCACATGGTGGAGAAAAACATTATGGCCCTTGACTAACTTACAAAGGGGCCAAGGCTGCTTCCCACCCACATGCAGTTCCCTGAGACACACTAGGCCAGTTCACGTAGCTGCTCATCTGCAGTTAAAAAA
>LUKR01000946.1:0-15570 GCA_019395275.1 Puccinia brachypodii
AGTTACTCTGCCGGAGGGTAAAATTCTATGTTTTATGTAAGTAGATACAATGAGTTTTGTGGCGTTCAAGTTTGAGTTGAATGGCTGCGTTACTCTCTGTCTGTCCGCCATGGACTTCCATGCGGGGGGAGTGGCCTGTGACAGCCTCGCTGCAGACATGTCATGAGTCATGCACAGCACCAGAGCCAAGCCAGCCAACCCACCAAGCAGGAGCTGCTGCCCAAACCCAAAACATACCAACACCATGGCATCCCCAGTCAGCCGTCCCTCGCCAGCACCCAGCACTCCAGCCTCGCAAGCACCATCTGCCAGTCCAGCTGTTGCTATCAACCCGGCCACTAAGAAGAAAGAAATCACTGCTGTTCAAGCTGCCAAAGCTAAGGCGATGAAGTCAGTCCCCGTTGATATATCAAAATATTATCAGTACTTATTTATTTATGTACTTTTTTCATACTTCGAACAGTGTTTTGTAAGCGTCACTTCTTCTCACTCCGACGGACGTTCTCCCTAGCTTACATGCTTCTGAAATGGTTAAATAGCACAAGCGATGGCTCGTTCTTGGAAAGATTCAAAAAGATGAAGGTATGTAACTCATTTCTAATCATTCAAGTATTCAATAAAAACACAGTTGACCTGATTCACTGTTCGGCTCTTAGGAGGAGGAAGTGGAAAAGAAGAAGCAGGAGGATGCCCTAGTAAGGTAAGTTTTTGAAAGCTTCCGTTTATTCATTTTATGGCTTGATTCTTCCTATCTATCCCCCTCTTTGGAATGTATAAAGGTATGGCTGTCGACTTTTCAATATCAAGATGGATTGTATGTGCACTTAACTCAACGAAGGGCTGAACCAATCGATCTACTAACGCTTCAAATCAGTTTTAGCCTTGTACAATGAAACACCCTCCCAAGATGAAAATTTGTCCCATTTTTGTTACTCAAGCTCATGTTTGTTGACCCTATTGAGCTTCCTATTTATACAGGAAGCAGGCATTCGAACAGCGCATCGTGAGTGAACCGGCTTCCATTTGCATGATCCGTCCATGATCCATTTGAGTATGCCCGCTGAACATATATCACTTGACTGCCACCGACCTGCAGAAAAACCGTGGAAAAAGGACCGCCGATGATCCCAACGATTCAACATCCACATCCAAGAAGACTAAAACGGAGGAAGAAGATAATGCCTATCTTCGCGAAGTACGTAAATTACAAGGGCACAGTCTTCGGGACGAAGGAGCCGGTGTCCGCGCACTGGTCAAATAGACCTTCAGATAAGGTGATTTTCATCATCATCATCATCATCACCCAACTTGCACCAAACACAGAGGCAGCAATCTAGACAAAAAAAAACAGACGAGAGAATCTAATTCATTTTGCTTTCATCTCGCGATATGCGCACGCCTATTCATATTATGCCCACTTGCTTGCTTCTCATTCAGCACTTCTATATCATCTTCCTAACTCATTCAATCCGAAAGTTGTACTGCTCACTTTTCTCTCTCAGTTTATGGTTCAAAAAAAAACCCACCCGAGTTCATTTATTATTGTCTTTTCTGAAAAATCGATTGATCAAGATAATTTCGGACATGCCTAAACCTGAACCTTTTCTGCTCCCGTTTTCCCATCCCCCTTTGAACCAGCTGGTAGCAATCTGTCAAAGCCACACCATGACCATCTCTCAGTAGAGGCCCCTATTTTGAGCCCAAAACACGATCTTAACCTACTCTATACAATTGAGACCGGAGGAATCGATTGGACTGGTGTGTCCGAAAATGCTCAACGCTCCCCAAGAGATATTTAATTTATGTGTGGGCCAGTCCATGAGTGAAGGCCTTTCAGAATAAAAAATTAAGAAGAGGTGCAACAAAAAGTGTGCTCATAATCGCAGTCTGCCTGTCCTCCAGCTATACCTTAAAGGACTTGGTTCTACAATGTATGGCACCCTTTTGGCAGTGTCAATATTCTCTCGAAGAATGAAACTCTCCCCTCCATCAAGAAATACACTCAGATGACACATGTTTCACTTCTCGCAATGAACTCCGCCCTGGGAGGTAGTCACTTGGCTAGTCCCAAAAGGTGTCACTGCGAATTAAAATCCCACATCGGTTACACCTAGTCTCGAGCAGTAGTAGTACATACTCTAGCCTAACTAAGCCTCTCGAACTTCGGGGCGAACACCGCGTCCAAAGGATTAGTTAGCCCAACATTCGCGCGTGGCCAGTACCCATTTGCTTTGAGCATCTTACACAACATACAGCCCATCCCTTGGCTTCAGCTCTACCCGATGAAACCTCCCCTGGACTCGGAGGCTGGTCCAGCTGAAACACACAGTTGTTTTCCCTGCGCCTCTCACCTTCCAACCAAGGTAGCAGCGCCGGTAGAACTGCGAAGGTGTTGCCCGATGTGATCCGTCGATATACCGATGAATTCATCACCCAAATCTCCAAAGAGACCTAGTTCGAATGGCACTCGGACCGATCACCTTACCGGCTGCACAACCTGAAAACGGCCTTCCGTACCTTGCGCTTGGAAAGGAGAAAACATACCTCCGAACCGATCAACGTTGAACTTTTGGAGGCTGATCTATCGGAGCGGTACCAAGTTACAGTTGGATCCCCTCTTCAAGGCGAACTGTTAACTACTATTACTAAGCTTGCATTTCGACACTCCTTTACCGAAGGCCATTGCGCCTAAGAAGAATATAACCGCTTTATAATAGATAAATACATTCGTTTTCTTAAACTCGCAATCGTTAACCTCATATCTTTTTTTCCTATTATGCGAAGTCTGCGGCGGCGAATCTCGCACCTCAAATCGCTTTCCGTTTTACTGCCATTGTGGATTGGAGCAAATCTTTTTTTGGAAGGTGGATGCTCAGAACAGACTCCCTCCCCGCAAAAACACTTCAACATACTCCAGTCTCCTTCGGGAGACTACGAGCCCTCTCGGGTCCCATGCCCCCCAAGCTTGCGCGCTCGTGTGGCTGATCAATATCCTGTGAGTACTTTTTGACAGCCCTTCCACTCGAGGTCTGTATCAGATGGATTAAGACTAAGTGATTCTACTCTTTATAAGTGGCCCATCAGTCCTGGCGAGAAGAACTACACATCCGGAAAAGCAAACGATTCCATCCCGCTTTGGGAAAAATACCTTGGTCGACTTCGGTTACAAGACTTCAATGTTACCCAATTTTTAGAGTCTGCTGTTAGCACCCGGGGGGCCGCTGGGGAAACACTTCCCAACATCGCATTCGCGACATCTGGTGGTGGTGATCGGGCTTTATTATACAGCGCCTCCATGTTAGACGCATTCGACCTCAGAAATCAAGAGGCCGTCGAAGCTCGAACCGGCGGCATATTGCAATTGGCAAACTATGCCACCGGCCTTTCTGCGTGAGTCCACAGAAGCACAAGAGTCCAGAATCGGTGA
Organism: Puccinia brachypodii; assembly: GCA_019395275.1. Taxonomy (NCBI): domain Eukaryota; kingdom Fungi; phylum Basidiomycota; class Pucciniomycetes; order Pucciniales; family Pucciniaceae; genus Puccinia; species Puccinia brachypodii. Next base: position 3,428 of record LUKR01000946.1, read on the forward strand.
TTAGAAGGCCTGATCAAGGCTTTTCAAACAACTTGTGACTGTTTTTTTCTAGAGGTGCATGGCTTTTAACAAGTTGGGCCACTGCTAACTTTGAGCGTATGACTGAGCTCAATTTAACCGTTTGGGGACTGAATAAACAAAAAGGATATTTTTCCTGGAGCCTACTCAAAGCCTTACCTAAAGACGGCCTCCAAGCCTTAAGGAAGAAAAAAGCTGGTTTTGACATTAGCTTCGTTGAGTGAGTTTCGAGGTAGACTGAGTATTCATCCAACTTGATAAGCCCCAACTAATGCAATGTTCCTTTAAATAGCATTTGGGGACGCATGCTGTCTACACAATTTATGTGAGCCATTTAATTCTTACCAGCCTAGGGAAATCACCACTTCTGACTCGGGAGGCGTTTGGGGCAAATTGTTCTTAATTTCAGTGATGACCCAGCAGACGGAAAAGGTGTACTATTCTCTGCCATTAGGCAAACACCTGCCTATAAAGCGCGCGAGTTCCCACTCCCAATCTTAACAAGCCTTTCGAGGAAGGCTCCGGGTGAACAAATCACACTTCAAAGTCCAATCTGTCAGTATTCCCTTTTTTCCTTCCATTTTTTTTATCCACCTGAAAGCGTTATGTTCAGCTCATTTAATTTATTCCAAAACTATTTCAGACGAAATGACTCCGGAAGACTTCTCCGTGTGGCATCCTGGCCTTAATGCTTCAATTCCTATGGAATATTTGGGGAGTAAAATGTCTTTTGGAGAGGGTAGACCTGTTTCATGCGTGAAAGGTTTCGATAATGCAGGGTTCATATTTTCAATTTTCTTACTGAAACTATCCACACAGATTACGTCGCGCTAACCACTTCATGTTTTACTTCTTCTTGAAACAAAAGGTTCCTAATGGTAAATCGACTCTCATGTCTGGCAGTTTTGATCTTGAAATTGATCCATTTGCCTATTCCCTTTTCTTTTTTTATTCATTTGAAGGGAGTATCAAGTAATGTTTTCAGCTTCCAAGTGAGTCGGCATGAACAAACGAGTGTTTGTAAAATACTATCGCAAAATAAAAGATACAGCAGTTCATAATTTTGTTTTCGAAATCCTACAGGATGGCTCTAACAAAAAACCGAACCTTGGTGAAAGAATTGCGAATTCATTAGTTAAAGGGACTTTTTACGAAGCTTTGGTCAGTGGTCGGTGTTGATGCATTCTAAGGAAGAATAAACTAGAAAATATATTAGTTATCGACCCCTCTTTCTTGTGCAGATACCTAATCCTTTCTACGGTCAAATGTCTGGGCTCCCATCTGGCGGCGGCGGATTTGTTGACTCCAACACAGAGACTTTGCTCTTGGCTGACGGAGCCATGGCTCAAGAAAATCTGCCCTTGTTCCCGTTACTCCAACCCTCGAGAAAAGTCGACGTGATCATTGCTTTGGATGCTGTTAAGTTCAACCTTTATCTTTGATTTTTTTTTCCGTTCTCACGTGGGGGAAAAATCTGATTAGGCGTACTCTCCTTGATTAAATTCAGACTGTGAATGGTCACGCCTTTGATAACCCCAACGTGGATGGATGTAAGGAAATCCTTTCCATAAATTATGAAGCAATCAGCCGACTCAATAGCTGAAGCCATCGACGATACACCATCACGAAACTTACAGATCCTAATGGGACCGCACTATATCAAACATATCTCAAGCTTCAGAATCCAGATTTCAAAAATTATCCCTTCCCCAGGTAATCTTCCAATTCATTATATCTCTTCTTTCACACATCCTTACAAAGCATCTGAAGTGACGGACATCACATTGACTATTGATTTCCATTTTCTTTGCTTTATTGAATTTTTGGCAAATCGAAAATTCAGAATCCCGAACAGTCTAACCAATCAATTTGTGGCGGGTGGATATAATAAGAGACCGACTTTCTTTGGCTGCAATATGGACGCAGGGCCTTTGATCGTTTATCTACCTAATTACTTCGCATCTCACAGGACCGACATGCAGACGATGCAGACCGATTTCACAGTCAGTCATGAACGAGTACTAATCCTAATTTGAACATAGGATGCAAAAAATAGGGGATCTTCCATACTGACACATGCACAACTGCGAACATTTGTTTCATTTTCCACCGCTCTTCTCGTCTGATCTTAGGGAGACGAAATTGATGGGTTTTTCAAGAATAGTTTCTTACTTGCAACCCAAAAGAATTCGACACTAAATGATCCCGAGTGGCCCGAATGTCTGGCTTGTGCCCTGATAGACAAACAACAAAAAAGGTCAAATCATTCAAGAACATCTCAATGTATTCGTTGCTTCAAAAAGTATTGTGCTTAATTTTTTTTGAAGACACTCTTTGATTATCTCGTTGTTTCTTTCCATTGATAATATAGACATACTTTGAAATTTCTTACATAGATCTTGTTCATCATGTGCTCTCTTATATTGTCATTTGAATCCAATCTTGAATCGAGATAATGGCTACTGCCATGTCTATATTAAATGTGATATTACATTCCGAGATTAGAAGATGTTATGGGCCCACAAGGCTTATAGGCTTACAAACAGGAACGCTGAGACAACGGCTATCAAGATAATGGTTGAAGAGATAGAAATCGTGAGTAAATTTCGGCAAAAGGTTTCGATTTATTTTTTGGTACCGAATCGATGATACCGCAAGACGTTGTAGAAAATCTAGTGGAGTGGAAACCCGAGAAGAAACCGGTTCGGGGTTTCCTACCAGGCGTCTGAATGGCGGATCGGCCGCTTCCTGGATTCATGTCCCATCCACCAATCGCTGTCGCACTCCTGCATTTTCCGTTATGTACTCTTCAATAGCTCCTTCATGATGTTGGCTCAGAGTGCAACTCCGAGTTGGGGTGTCGTAGCCTCATCTTCGCGGCGGCGAGTTCGCTGCCGTTCGGGACACGAATGCGAAACTTTAGCTGTCCCATTGTGATTACTCTAGAATTCCGATTACTCCTCCCAATCTCTCTATCAGTCCATGGCCGATTACTGTGGTGAGATTCAGTCTGGCCGAGGGATGCCTGACCAAAGAAACACCAACCTCAGAATTAAACCTGCTTGCATGCTTGATGGAGGAGAAGAGGCATGAAACCCAATGAAGACATGCACTGTTTTCAATCCTTGAGGTGAAGCGCCCACGGGATCTCCGTACGCATCTCGGACACTTGGAATCCTCCCCAAGTGAATTATTAGTCGAAACTTGTCGAGCCATGATCACATGGAGATGCCACACAATGGGCATCTACTCGCCATTTCAGCTTTCTTAACACAAACCCCGAAAAGTTGCCACCAATAGATTTGAACCTTGTTATAGCGTTCACAAGAGACCCAGCAAAATGCGGTGGTCTTTGACCAAGTTGTACTCGTTGTTACTATTGACCGGCCAAGCCTTCCTGACCCCACCGGGAAACGAATTGACGGAGCCAGCGCGTCCATTTCCGTTTGATTTGAACATGCCGCCGATTGAGGAAACTTCCCTGGAGTCGCACGATTCTTTTCAACCATCCTTGACTTCGCAACCTCCGGAGTCGTGTTCTAGTACTCAAATAGCCGACCAAGTCCAAACCTCACCTCAATCGATCAGCACCTTCGTCTCGAAGCGGATTCTCTTTGATCAAGGTTTTTATCGCTCTCGCAAGCGCACAAAATACACTCGGATCTTAGACATTGACCACTGGCCTTCTTCCCCACAAACAGAGAAACAGCAGTTTCTTGAACAAGGCCTCAAGCACTACATGGGCGGCCACCTCGCCAGCGACGTGGAGAAGTTTCCTTTGTCAAGTTCCAATCGCAATCAAGTTCCTGAGCAAAACAAGCATTTAACAGTCGCCACGACACCACAAGCCTTAAACTCGGATAGCCAGGGAGACGACTCCCCCAAGCCCAACATCGAATTATTTTCTCTTTATAATTGGGATTACGTGAAAGAAGATTCGGAAAGTCATGATGATCAGCCACATGATAACGACTCACCAAATCATCAACAAAAGTTTTTCGACACCTTGAGATCATGGTCGGAAAAGGACAGTGGGAATGATTTTTTTACCGTCGACAAAAATGATGCCAGTCGATTTATACAGACATACAAAGCCCTCAGATGGGACTGTGTTTACCCGACCATAGAAGGTCGCGACACCGCCAGGAACTTAGATGCTAGAAGTATTGAAATCATGTACCTTATGTTGAGGATGGCGAACAAGAAACTCAAGATTGACGATTATCCTGTCTTTCAAGAAACTATCAAGCAGTTCACCGAGAGACTTAAGGCAAAGAAACGCGTAGTCCGCAAAAGAAAAATCAGAAAAACTCGAAACACGTCAGACAGAAAAATTGAGACTATCGTTTCGTATATTAACGATGTCACTAAACTCACCCCATTGTTGATCATGATATCTATGTCACTTTTCAGACAACACGATCAAGAAATGTTAACGACCGATTTCGTCAAAAACATATTAACTTTTATGCAAGACTTGTGGATAAAGATTGCAGACAACCAAGAGCCAGTGGGTAATGACCGATACCCCTGGGCGAGCACAAACTTCATTTTATTCACTATGAAAAGTTCTAGGGAGACCAATTTCAATTTTATGTACAAAAACAAAAACCTTTATCAGATGGCATGGAACTTTGCTGGATATTGGCTAGAAGCCAACGGAAAGAGTTTACCTTTTACCGATTATCAATTTAAGATATTGAAAGAATTGGTGAATAAGCTCTTATATTATTCAAATCGTGAGACTCTCGATCCAAGAATTAGAGCAAGAGTTTTGTTAGTAGAAGCCAAGAAAAATAAAGCTAAGACACGCAAATACAAGAAATCCAAAGCTAACTCAAAAGTCAAAGTCATGAAAGCCAAATCCTCAAACATCAAATCCAAGAAAGTCGAATCCAAGAAAGCCCAATCCAAGAAGTGATCCTTAATTTACTGACTATCAATGTGTGCAGGACCGCTGATATGCTTTCAGGTTCAAATATCACAGTAACTGTTCAGGTTTTTGCTCTCTCCTGCTTTTCCTGCACCGCCTCGACTTATATATATATATAATTATTTACCTTTCTTCTCATCTCTTTTTCAAATATGGAGATTTCTTTGTTCAATTATCACATGAGATCCTTCAACATGAGTTTATGTGAACCAATTCTCTAATCAATAAAGTACTGTAAATTGGATATAGCACAATTAAATCAGAATGAATGAAAGCATCTTTCTGAAGCCAATATTGCGGGATCCATAGAATAAGGAATTGCAATTTTATACACTTTAGCTACACTGGTATCAAAGCACTTATCAAGGTTATCTATCCAAGCCTGGGAAGCCGGTGGGGAATGGCAGATTGAACTAAAAAGGAGAGAAAAAATCAAGATGATAATACAAGAAATGCATAATTAAACAGATCATAGGAATCACAACCATCCACTGGACAGGCCCGGTTCCAATCATCCATTTCTTGGGTTAATTTTTCTATATCATTTTTGTATTTTTTTGGTTCTCAGTTGATATCTTACTTTTAGCTGCCTTGATGATCTCTTGTGGCATTTGTTTTAACTGACTGATGTAATCTTCAAATCTGTCCAGAGATCCTTGTGGAAGGTTCTTGAGAACCATAACTTTATACTTCAAATGATATAGCACAATTAACTCTAAAAATGGATGATGATCTTCCACCTGAGAATCTTAATGGTAATCTGGTGGTCTGCATGTTGGTTGGTGGGGCTGGCTGGGCTGGGGTGTGTGTCTATAAAAACAGGGAGGAGATGGAGGCCTCTTGTATATGGACATCCAGCATCCTATGATGGTTATCTCAGACAACCAACCAGTTTGGCCTCATGATCACTGCTCGGACTGCCAACTTCTGGCAATAATACCTCGTCGAGTTCTCCAATTGCTCCCCAATCTAGATTCACTTTTGTCAGCCATCTGAGAAAATAACATGGGAAATTGAATTCTCCAAAGAACCAATCAGCATTGATGCATTCCAAAGGGGAACTATCCAAAAACATCCGGTTTGATTCAAGTGTAGAAGAGTAGAGAAAGGGAAACTAAATTCACAAAAGGGAACATTTGATTGTAGCTCAAATGGTAGTGTAGGATGCTTAACATCACCACATATAGGCCGGTCAACAGCACACGAGGCAATGCTAAACCTCCGCTGGATCTGGTTGACCAGACGGGGTACACAACCAGCACCACCCATCAAGAGAAATATGTAAGGTGGACCAGATGACAAGATTGTGAGGTCCCATCGGAAGATCCTGCTTCCGCTGTGTCGACGCGATGAGTAGTCATGAGAATTGATATATTCGTGTCCGTATTTGTGTGCCGATGTAGTGTACACGGTGTGCTAGATCGTAAACATTGGATGCTATGAATTTTCTTGATGAGTTCAGGGGAGAGTGCTCTGTACAGGCAGGTTTACCTGCATGCAGGGGTTGGTTCGTCGGCCAGAGGAAACCGAATTCAACTGCCGAGGGGCTGGGAGTGGTTGGAGCTTTGGTTTCGATTTCCGGAGGCCTCGATCTGATGGTCTCGCTCTTTCCCTTCCCAGCTCACCCGCCAGATGGCCAAACGACCAGGCAAGAGAGCTTCTCCTCAGGCTACTAGCACTGGAACTACCTCCACCACGATGTCGCCCACGCAGGACGGTTTTCTGCTGCCGATTGTATGCGTCGTCATCACTCTCTTCGGCTTGGATCTTGCCCGAACGCCGTGTCAGTTGGCCCTTCACCCGCTATTTGGATCGATCGGATCGAATCACAACTTCGAACGATCTATCCAGATAATCGATCTCTTGCTCGTCCCTCTTATCAACCTTTTACTCCCGAGCTTAGTCCCAAGTATGATGGCTAGTAGCTTCTTGGCAGCTTTCTTGGTCTGGAGAGCCCCTGACACCTTCGGAAGGTTGCTCTCGAAGTATTCTGGTAGACTCGGTGTCGCTCGGGGTCCACATCTCTTTCAGTTCTTAGCTTATTGGCCAATCAGATTGACTGGGATGTCTGCTGGACAAGCAGTCGCTGTATGTTTTCCAGACTTCATCACACGCGGCTCTTTCGTTATTTTTGACAAAGATCCCCCTTTGACATCAACAATCTTGTAGGTTAAAATAATAAAGCAGTATACCAATTACCTCGGCGCGTTTCAAAACAATAGGATAATCGAGATTATTTGCTCTGTCTCACTCCCTTTGGTCCTCCATGGGATAACTCGGGCAATGATTCCATGGGCTGATCGATTCCTACATTATATCCCATCCTGTCAAATCGTGAGCTGAAGTCTTCAGAGTCTGTCGGTGGTTCACGATTGACCAGGGTGGTAATTTCAATGAAAATTTTGACCATAGTTCGACCTGGCTCCCGCGTGCGTACTGGCTATCGGAGCCGTTGGCTCAATCCTTCAATTATCTAAACCCAACCGATCTATTACCATCAAGAGAGTGAACGCGACCATTGTTTTGATATGCATAGTCAGCTCGTTCTTGCTTCCATTCCCCAAACAGCTATGCAAAGAGTCTGATGGCTGGAAGATAAAATCGAACGATCATGCCAACTATCTTCCCCTAGCCAGAAGGCTTTCATCAACAGGAATGGTTCTTGTAGGAGAGTTGACTCAAGAGAACGGCTCACAATTCAGATTTATGAGATGCGATCATTCCTTACTGGGCGGGATTTGGATCGGATTTGCTAGACAGGAAATCTTGAAGCGCTCCGATGAATCATCACATACTGTGACGACGGATGAACTCGAGACCCAAGCGATTCAGGAGGCAGAATCAATCTACCCTACATTTATTCTTCAAAGTGCAGTGAGACTTGTCAAAAGATCAGATACCAATCTTACTACCACTCAAGGGAAACCCAGGGCGCTTATGCTGTAAGTCGACCCACGTTCTGTTTCTCCTTTTCAGAATCAAGAACATTAACCATAATTTCTCTCAGGGGAGTCGGGGTTGGCGTTTCAGCTCGGGTTCTAATGAAAGATGGAGTGATCGTAACGGTTGTAGAAATCGATCCTATGGTATACGAATACGCTCAAAAATTCTTTGGATTTCCGACACCAGATGGTGGGATCTTTCTTGAGGATGCTAGGACTTACCTTGATCGGCACGTAGAAGGGGAGGAAGATGGTTTCGATTATGTTATTCATGATGTCTTCACTGGTGGTTCCGTCCCATCTTCTTTATTCACATTAGAATGTTGGCGAGCAATTCGAACAAAGTTGAAAGATGACGGAGTGCTGGCCGTGGTAAGCTCGACGCACCTGCAACCTTTTGTCATTTTCTTCTTCCGATGGTAAGGTTGGGAGCTTCAAGGGTCGCTGATTTTTGTTCGCCTCGTGTCAGAATTTTGTCGGCCGACCTTTATCCGAGGCTGCTTCATTCGTCTTGACCACCTTGTTTGAAGTTTTTCCCTTTTGCCGTGCTTTTTCTGAAGAATCTGACGTGCCAGTATCAGACTCAGATTATCAAAATATGGTCCGTTGAACATCAGCATTTTTTTTTTTTTGACTTGCAGCTTTCGAACATCCCAGGAGCTGTCTTCTCTCAACCGATAGTTGAATCTGTTAAACTTGAACTTTTACATCATTTTTCACAGGTGATATTTTGTTCACCGAGTGGCAAGCCCGAATTCAGAAAACTGACGGAAATTGAAGGATTCGAACCTAGTGCACATCAATCTCGAGTTCTTACTTCATTTGAAGACAACGAGATCGATCTCAGAAGGCTTCCACCACACCATCACCTTCGTCAAGAAGATCATGGCCAAACAAAAAACCTGAGTAGATCATTTCTTTTAACAGACCTCAATAGAGTTCAGTTAGATCGCGCTCAAGTTCAGAACGGCCTCTTTCATTGGGAAATCATGAGAAAGATTCTTCCTCATGAGGTTTGGAATCACTATTATTATTAATCATGATCAGTGCATGGCATCTGATTCTCATTTCTTCCAGAAACATTAATTATGTACACAAATTATATTCATTTCAAAGGCGGATGTTTCGACCATGTATGCATATCTATATACTTTTCGTGCTTCGTTTGTAGATTTGAAACACGCGTTTAATTCATACTAGTGTGAGTCATGTAAATAACCTTTCTTTGCTTTGAGATGTGTGAATTTACATGCGCCCAGTGCTGGTCCATTCGTTTTGATGTACATCTCCATGTATCTTTGTTATCCTTTGTCAGTGCATGAAACACCGATGCGATATTTTAGCATCGTGGGGGAATCCTGCATCCGGTGCCTCTTTCATGTTTCTCGTTGCACCGGGCAGAGAACCAATAGAATAGTGGATAGGATCTTGTCATAAGGTTGTCTAGAGACAAAGCCCATACAGACACCTCAACACGAGCTTGTTGCACACGATCGGTACACCATCACACACACGCCTCAGGTTATGCGGCTCTGCCTAGTGGTCCGGGATGACTCGTGCTTCCGACCTGGCGTGAGGTTGAACGCGCCAATAGATGAGTCACCGCTTCCTAGTCCGGTGCGGTGCTACATACTCTTCGGTCTCATCAGCAAGCGCCGAGTCTAGTTGGACTTAACGAAACGAAACCCAGGGAGAAGATTAAAGCCTGACTCCAACTCTCACCATCAACTCTACAATATGGGACGGCTGTTTATTGGTCTGTGTTGGGCGCTCTCCTGCTGGGTCACCCCTGCCTGGCTTAGCCTGTCGACGGCACTTCGACCTGAACGCGAATCAGGGAAGCTCATACTACCTGACTTGAACGAACCTCTAGTCGATGAAAGCCTACTTGCGGAGTCTTTCTATAGCGTTCAAGACACCGCGTGTTCCTCACTTCCGGCCACGCCGTCGAATCTGAGGGGAAATCCAACCGCTCCTTCCTCATATTCGGCCACCACTGGCACACCCGCCCTCAGGGATCCTCCAGTTGATTTCCAACCGATTCTCAAAAGTCAATCTTCCCCTGCGACCGGCAAGCGCAAAAACCATCCCGTCAGCGGCGGTATTCCGCCGGCTGCCGGCAGGCCCAAATTCAATCCTAGCGGTAATGCTCCATTCAATATCGGCGGACGCAAAAACGACAATGCGGCGCCTAAAATCAGAAAAAAGGCCACTTTCTCGGCCCCCAAAACGCGAAATCTCCTCACGAGCTCAACGGGACGAAGCTTGGCTCTAGGTGATTCATCAGGAAAACCAAGACGACCTCCATCCATCACCGAAGCAATCACGACCAACCAACTGGCACAAAGGATAGGTGGCGCACCCCCAGTTCACAATCTGGATAGGAGCCGTCAAAACTCGAACGTCGAAGCCTCTGAACGATTTCATGTGTACGACTGGAATTTTGTCAAATTGGAGCCAGAAAGCCCAGATACAAACATATTTGCGGGAAAGTTCTTCAGGACTTTGGAAGGCTGTCAGAGCGCACCAAAAGGAGATAAACCCAAGGGTTACTTTTGGATTAATAGAGAGGAGGCGGCAACGAAACTTAATAAATATCTCCAAGTCAAACTGGAATCCAATTTTCCCTCAGAATTTGACGATTATGATAAAGACGCAGAGACCAGACTAGCATCACTCTTTGATGTCGTCTTGTGGCTGTCAGACAAGAAAATCAATCTTGACAGTTATCCGCTTTTCACGGATGAGATGTTGGGAGATTTGAATCAAGTACTTGAATTGAACAGAGCAAGAGTTAACGAGCTGAGGTCACAATCTGAACCCGAACTTAGAACACAAAATTCTAAAAGAAAATATAGAAGCAGAAGTATGTCAAAAGCGGAAACCTCAAAGATCTTGGAGTTTGTGGAAAATTCAACTAAGGTCGCTACATTCTTGGTTATTATTCATCTTTCATTATTCGGCGAACACAAAGACTTGGATGGATCCTTATTAACTCCCCAAGCGGTTAGGAATATCATAACTTTCTTTAAAAAAATGTGGATAAAAAGTATAAAACCCAAACAGAAATTTATAAATAAATATCCCTGGGTTAAAAAAAATGCAGCTATCTTAAGCTTAGAGAATCCAGAAAATTTGAATACTAAATTTAGATATAAAGCTCATCATGTCTATCAAATGGCCTGGAATTTTGTTGATTATTGGGCTCATAGTAATAGGAAAAGTATTAGAGGGGGTTTCAAAAATAAACATAATCATCATCGGACTATCATTCAATTGGTTAATAAGATTATTTTCTTTTCTAACTTTGAAATTATGTATGATTTGATTCAACAATTCAAACCAAATCCTGTTGTATGAACTCATCTGTAAGAAAACTACATCTAGGACTTTATTTTCTTGATAATTTTGAATGTGTCCTAAATCAAGTCTGTCATTCTGATTATTCATTCAGTACTGAATTGAAGAAGCTTGATTTTTCTAAGAACTTGATACACCATGGGGACACTTTATTTTATTGGGACCGTTGGCTGGAGGGTTTACCTCTCTAACTGTTGGGTCAACCACTCAAGCATCACCAAAATGGTTGGTAAACCCAGCAGTTGGCTGACAGGTGGTCTGGCTGTTGGTCAGACGGTTTGTTGAGAACCATAGATCAAACGGCTGGACCCAACCGCTACACCAACAGTTTGCTGTTTCCCGCTGTATATGTTTTGTGACAGGAGGCACACACAATTTAGCAACTCTTGAAGCTCCCAACATTACATTGGGAAGAATAAAGTAACAAAATGTTGCAGGTGCGTTGAGCTTACCATGGCCAGAACTGTGTCAGCTTTCAACTTTGCTCAAATTGCTTGCCAACATTCTAATGTGAAGAAACAAGATGGGAAAGAGCCACCAGTGAAGACATCATGAACCACATAATTGAACCCATCTTCCTCCCATTCTAAGTGCCAACTAAGGTAATTCCTAGCATCCTCAGGATACATTTACAAATCCACCTCTCCACTTCAACATCTTGCTCTAATGTAGTAGTCTTGGAGGTTGTTGTCTATTCCTGTGCTGCCACCATGCAGCCGTGGAAATTTTGTCAGGGCACAACCCCCAAGCTTAGCTAATCCTCTCTGAGGAGATGCAAAGCTTCTCCAAAGGAGAAGCTTATATCCAAAGTCTTGCACAAGCCTCAAGATAAATGAGATTTCCTTGAGAAAACTTGTGTTTGAAAATTATTTTAAAAAGAACAAGATACA
>LUKR01000947.1:0-10759 GCA_019395275.1 Puccinia brachypodii
AAAAGATGATTCAAAAAAAAAAAAAAATCAACTTAAAAAAACAATAGAGGAATATGATGGGGATGTAAGTATGTAAGTAATCTATACTCTAATCGAATAAAGTAACTGAAAAAAGAAACAAAAATTAAACAAAAACATTTAAGTAATGTAAACAAAATAGAAAACATTTTCTCTCTTCTTCTTCTGAAGATTTAAAACATGTTCTACAACAATGTAAGCAGCAACCGAATAGAATAAGGGAGATATATATCTATATATATATCTATATATATACATAAAGGTTGGCAAGATTCTTCAAGATCAAAATAGATTAGAAAAGTAATTCCTCCCATTCGAATGTTGTTGACCATTCGCAAGTTTTCGACGTTTACTACTACCACCATTATTATTATTGCTACCATTTTCATCATCCTGATCTCCAGAATTAATCGAATGATTTTGTTTCATATAAGATAATGTAACTAACTCTCTCATCACCTTTAATCATCAACATTTATACACATAAAAAAACATTCATTAATAAATAAATAAACGTTAATTTCAAGTTTTTAAGAAAAAAAAATTGAAATGGAATGGAATGGAGGACAGACTAACTTTTTCTAATTTCTCTTTCCGATCTTGTAACTCGATTTGATTCCGAACTTCTACATTTTCTCTGGCGAATTTAAGAGCGAGAGGACCTTGCAATTGTTTACCCAATCTGGAGTTCAATTCATGAGGAAACTAAATAAATCTTACATTAGCAACCGAGATAATGAAAATACGAAAAAAAGGAAGAACTCACAATAGAAAAAAACCGATGTAAAAGGTCGATGTTGATGAAGTCAGTAGCAGTAGAAGCGAGTCGATCGGCGAGAATATTCAAGAAAATCTCCGGACAAAAAGTAGCTGGAACAACAGCCAAATGATTATTACTTGAAGATGATGATTTGCATCGTTTACTCTTCAAAGCTAGTAGTCTTAATCTTAATATCTCGGATCGGGTTTCCATATCTCTTAATCTTCTTGCTGAGTATAACAAGAACAGAACAATCAGTTTTACTTTCTATATCTATAAGGAATTATAGTCGAGATTAAATTACCTCGATCGAGTAGGATCGGAGCTGGTCTAGTATCTTCACTCTCCACCTCTTCAAGAAGTTGAAGGTCTTGGTTATGATTAAGTTGAGGATTTTTCGATGAAGAATGATTAGGATTAGGATTCTGAAAACCAGCGAGTTTGATCTGAGCCAACTTCCTCAATTTGAGTTCATCTTCCCCCAACCGTTCGAGGGCTTCTCTCAACCTCCAATTTTTTTTCAACTCGATCTTCTCATCTCTAAGGAACTTATCACACATTTTAATTTCCTCTTCGACCAAGTTAATCGACCTAACCCTCCCATTTTCCCACCCGTTTTTATCGATTTCGATTTCATATCGGTATGGCATCACTCCGATCTCCACATGATCCGCCGCTCTGGCTTTCAACCCTTCTAGAATATCTTCCGTGATCTCACGAATTTCTTCACTCGTTTCTAGATGATGAGTCATCGGTGGATGTTCGAGTAATCGTCCGACTGCAGTCCGAATCTCATCGGCTACCAACTCTGCCGAACTCCGTCCGATCCCTCCTTTAGTCAATCGAGATTGGGCCGCCTCTAATTTGTGAACCCAATATTGATCGATCCCCTCTGATCCAAGCTTGGAATCTCCTAGTTTACCTAACTCATTCATCCTTCGATCAGACCAATAAATCTCCGCCAGAAGTCCTAAGACTCGTTGCTCCAGTTCATGCTTCAAGAGTCCCCGGACCTCCGGTTTCACCAACATCCGAGAAAACTCATTCAGTCTTCGCTTCACTAAATCCATCGACTCGGCCACATAAGTCTCTGCGGAAATATTTCGATCGTTGTATTGAACTTTGTACTGATAAGAGGCCTCTTCAAGTTCTAGAGAGACTCGGTTCGAGATGTCATGTAACGAACTCGACATGGACTCTTCCAAGACTTTCATCAATCGTGCTTTTAAGGTTTCTGTGCCCAGTAGTAGGTTAGGTTGATCGTAATGATCGGCGTGAGATCTGAAGTAATCAAATTCGGCCTTGGCCAGTGCGAGTTGGTTAGAGTTTCCGGATGAAGAGTTACGCTTGAGTAGTCGGTTCTCAACAAAAGAAGGAGAGCTTGAGCCACTACTATTACTCGGCTTGCAAATCACGCCAATGTATCCCAAGGCCAACCGATATTTATCGTTTGCTAAGATCGCCGCACCCACGCTGGGATCGACCAGATCTAATTTGGTGACCACGCCAATGGTTCGATAACCGTGTGGATCGACTTTTTTGCTTGCTCGTAGGGCGGGACTATTGGCAAGATCCACGTCAGCCGCACAGACCGAGAGAATGATATTGGGCTTTCTGATGTATTTGTCACACAACTGACTAATCTTGTCTCGAAGTTCTTCAGGTTGATCCATAGCACTAATCTGAACATATCCTGGTAAGTCAACTAGACTAAGATCGGGAACGTTGGGTGAATAAACTCGGAGATGGATCGGCTGTTCATCTACAGCAATCGAGTCTGGTACTTCTTGGTTCAGTCGAGTCAGTCTTCGTTGAACTTCTCGAAAGTCGTCAAATTGCCCGGGACCGAATTGCGGACATTCTACGTAATCCTTGACATTTGGGTTCGATGGGGTTGGAGGGGTGTGGATTAAGGTCAACTCAAGCGGCCGACGAGTGACCATATTATTTCCTCTGTTGAACAACATCAGATAGAGATTGGTTAAAATTCATATGACCAAAAAAAGCAAGAAAAAAAGGTGCTCTCACTTGGGCAGAAATTCGTGACCAACAATCGCCTCGAGCACACTGCTTTTCCCACTACTTTGACTCCCAATGACGACGATGCTAGGGAGGACCAAGCTTTCATCCTTGTCAATGCTCATGAGTAGAGATCTGATTTCGATCAGTTTTCGTGTAAGAAGCATGAGACCAGCAGTTGCAGGATCCTTCTGGACCGGGCCATCCCGATTGTCATCCGAAGAAGCTGCTAAGCCGATAGCCGAAAGACTTGCAAGGCCCGTTCTGAGATGTTCATTATCCGGCCTCGGCCTCTCACTTTTCGGATATTCTGGTTCTTCTTCTTGGCTAGAATTCAGTAATCCTCTGAAGTTGGATACTAAGTCTGACAGTCCTTCCTCGATCGAACTTGAGAGATTGGTATAGGTCGTGTTCGCCCCATTGGAAATATGACCAATCGTCCGTCCTGCAGCACCCGCGAGGTCTTTGATCGATTCAGAAGTCTGGTCATAAACGGTTGATACGGTTCCGAAGACGTTGGTTTTAAAGTCTGAGAGAAAAAGGATGACAACAAAAAATTAGCATCCCCAAGAAGATCCAAAGCCGAAAGCAAACTCAAAATCTGATTTGTTTGTACTGACTGAAATGATTTGGACTGACCGTCGACTTGACTCCCCACGTAAGCCGCCCCACCCACGCCGACAGCGCCCATGCCCACGACTCTCCCTCCGGCCCTGGCAGCCACCCTGGTAGCAGCCGATATGAAGCTCATCTGTCTGACTTGCAGCCCAGAGACCCGGGTGAGCAAGAGTGGCTGGGCGGTGGAGATCATCCTCCGAGTGGGGTGAGTAAGGAACGAGCTTCTTGAGACCGAGAAGGAGTGCTGGCTGGAGGGCGAGCAGCAGAACTGGGCTGGCCGCAGACCCGGGCTGGTTCTCGCCCGTCGCAGGCTGTGTCGCGAGAGAGTGGCTGGGTGGAATGTCGGGCATATCGATCGTCTGATGGCCATGGTTGCTGCTGGAAAGAGGGAAGAAGGAAAACAGGAAGCCAAAAGTAGAGAGTGCTGGGCTGGGCTGGGCTGGGCTGGGCAGTGACAGGGGTGTGACAGCCAAGGATGGGTCAACACAAAGGCTCATTCAAATTTCAACCTCCACAATTTAACCAACATCCACATCATCACCATCATCATCAACACAAGAGCACAGCAGAGTAAGAGCAAACTGTTTGTTCGAAAAAATAGAGTCGAAGAGAAGGGCCAAGTAAACAGAAAGCGCAAATAATAAGAAAGAGAGAAAACCGGGATGAAGATGGAGACAAGAGTGAGAGTGAGAGAAATGAGAGGAATCAATTAGCAGGGATAGCAGTAATATTTTTTTTACTAATGGATGCCAAGAAAACACACACACACACACACAATAAGGATTAGTACTCTGTTTAAAGCAGAACACATATGTATAGGGAGGACATACCTTTGAAGTAAAGTGATTTTATCACCAAGAGATAAAGCGATCCCTTGAGTTTTACTTCGAATTCGAACATGTCCTTGAAGGACACCGTCAGCTTTCTCTATACTTAAATTAGCCAGTGCATCTTCACCTATCAGACGCCCCCCAAAAACATATAGGTCAGTATTGATGATGTGACTGGATTGGAAGAAAAGGATTCATGACTTACCAAATAAACTTCGAGCATACATGTTTGCAGATAAGAATCCACAATCTCCTGATAAAGCTGCATCAGGTGTCAAACAGGACATATTCGTAGCTGCCATGATATGGTCCAGGTCTGTATAAACACATACAGAACACAAAAAATAATAATCAAAACATCAAAATCAGTTTAACATACTCGAGAAAGGCTTTGTAGGAACAGTCAAAAAAGGGAGGCGACGTACAAGACCTCAAATCATCAATTGAGGTATTAACGTTAACTTTATTTTCCCATTCGAATTCAGTCCACATAGATCTAAACTGATTCTCATTACAAAACGCCGGTTTAATATAATCTAGGATATCGATATGAATATCGTTCAAGACGACGCAATGACCATCAGAGGTAGCCGGACCATCGTAGAAGATATTCCCAAAGATTACACCAGTCTCGGTCGAGGAAACTTTGATGGTAGCTTTGATACTCTGGAAGCTCATCGGACCTAAGGTGTGAGGGATAGGTCGTTCGACTAGTTTAAGATCTCCTAGAGTCGCAAACTCAACCGTCAAGTTTTGTAAGGTTTCAGGTGTTTGGTTGACGATCAGAACGTCCAACATGATATCGAATTGATTGACGTTCACGTATGCCTCTGCATACACTGGATCCGAAAATCCAGTCAATTGAACGATCCGACTCAATTTAGATAAGAAATCATTCTCGGTATCCAGATTCCCGGTAGCTAGAGTTAAGTCGGCCTCATAATCATCAATATACCCATCGTTCTTCTTCGTAAACTGACGAAAGCTGATCAAATCATCAGGTTGAACTGCAACGCTCTTCTTATCCTTACCCCGTTTCTCTGCCGCTTTCTTTTCGACATGTGCGATCATTTGAGTATATGCTGCTTGGGTGTCGTGTAGGAAAATATCTTCGATCGGCTTGGATTCGGTCACTTCGGCGAGCGCTTGAAGACAAGTCGTGATCCGTTCCACCGAGTCCTCATCGATCGGTACCGAGACAAATTGAGATTGACCGACACGAATCACTGAGGTCATCATCAACATAGCTTCTGCTCTGAGTTCATTGATCAGGCTATTATTCTTAGAAAGTCCTACGAAGCGAAGGACTAATTTGGTGAGCGCCGATGCCAGCACCGAACCAGTATAGAAATCTCCACCGAGAATCAGAGCACGTAAAGGTGGCTTGGATTGAGCTTTCACTTTGCTAAGACTAGCCGAGGCGGTGACTGAGAAGCTAGTCTCTGTTGCATAGGTACCATCGGCGAGCACTTTTGTGGTGGCCGTCGGCACTGGTTTCGAATTCCCACCCTCCTCAGTTGGTGCCTCTGCCTGCGCTTCAGCTTCTGCGGCATCCAGTAAACGTTGCTCTGAAGCGAGGATTGGTACTTCGCCGATGACAGTGCGGATCTGCTGTACAGTTTCGAGCATATCTAAACCAGAAATAGATTCAAACTGAGCGACCACATGATACATCTTGAAGAAATGAAGTCTTACAAACCTTCCTCGGTCGTGCAATATTCACCGACAATCCATAGAGCCCCCCTGAAAACTTTTCCACTTTTAATGTCTCCAAACGTTTGCAGGAGCTTTTTGATGATGGAAGAGCGAAGGTCCGGGAACTTTTCAACCACTTCTCGAACAAATGCAATCACATCAACGGCAGCTGAATTGTTAGAATCTCCCAAGAATTCCATCAACACATGAACCACATTCGAGGCCACTTCTGAGAACTTGATGGCGCATGTGTGGATCGATTGAATCAATAGCTGCCGATATTCTGCGTTCTATGTGTAATAAGTTTGTCAGATTTGTCAACCGTAAATATGAAGCTAGCAGTAATATCATACCTTTTCGAATGTTTCGCTCAAGGTTTTGATCAATTCTTTCTTGAAAAAAAGGACCACGTCCTCCACGTTACGACTGCTAACCATATCCAAAGCCAGATTGGTTGCTTTCCTGCGTAAATCCATGTCAGGCCTGACAGAGGGTAGGTAATACGAGAGTACCCGTCAGCGCCATCATCAGACATGATCGAGGTGATTTTTAGACGTACGAAGAAAGAACCCGAAGAAGATCCATGACCATATCATCTAGGACATGTTCATGCTTGCTACGAAGAGCTTCTACCCGATCAAGGACAATCATCTTCACATTATTGTCACTCTCCTTGACAATCAAATCGATAAAGCAGGCCGCGGCTGCCTTGACAGCTGCGGGGTTTTGGGTAAGGGTCGTCAGAGTCATTGCAGCCTCGTATTTGACTGAATGAGACGAGGACTCTAGCAAATCGGATATGATTCGGATGTATCGGACCTGGAACAGCCCCATGTGTTAAGTTCAGTGGCAGAGGAAGTGTGAAAGAGTAAGTAGGATGTACAAACCTTCATTCCGCCGACAATCACTTTTAATTCTTCTTTGCCTCCTTCGCCTTTGCCTTCACGATCTTTTCGAATCAGTTCAATCACGGCTTGTTGCATCAATCCATCCATTGAGGATATCTGCTCGTAGATTTGAACCAAGTATTCAATAGCCCTGACTGGACTAGTGTTGACGAGCATGATAAACGCATTACGTTTACAGGTTAAATCTGATTCGGCAGTTAGAAAGGTTTGGACTAGCTCTGGAGCATCAGGAATCAAATAATCAAAAGCCTGATAGATCGAGTATACCGCAAAGACCGCATTTTTTCTAACAAAAGAGTGGCGGTGTTCCTGAGTGAGATGTTGAGGCGAAAAGGGGGGAACACATTAGATTCAATAAAAAAAAGCACCTCAGGAAAGAATGAAACTGAATAGGTAGGGAAGCCTTGTTGTATGATTACTGACCAGACAGGTCCGGATGGTTGGAACCAGTGGTTCAAGAAGTTCAGGTTCACGTAATTTTTGTACGAAGCGGAGAGTGGCCCCACGAATGTATTCGTTGGGATGTTGAAGATCGTTACGAATTGCGTTACTAGCAGAGCGAATCAAAAGAATGGTCAATTTATAAACCGATCGTTTATGATAGTATGGAACTCTTTTGAGAAGGAGACTAACCAGACGAGAATCATTTCTTGTTTCAATTTCCCAGATTCGTCGTACTTTGGACAAACTTCCCAGTAGAAGTGGAGCATTTTCTTGATCTGTTTGTTACGGGTTGGCAGGACGAATTGGATGATCGGCATCAATAGGGTTGGTTGAGAGTTCCCATTCAAGGTGGAGACGATGATCCGCCTGAGGGTCTCAAGTTTGACTTCATCGGTACCCTTCTCGAGAGCTGCTCTGAGGTCTTGAGCGCCATACTGATCCTGGGCATTATCGTGTACCAACGTGTAACAGATCTGAGAAGCACTACTCATCCTGAAAGCTACCAAAAGGAGTTCATCTTCAGCGAGTCGTGGATCATGGGGGATTCCATCGTCGTCAACAGCGGATACATACTTGTGTGCCAGCCTGATCAATCGATCGTCTTCTTGACTGGTGTGGCCGCCGGTCGCTCTACTCTAGCCGGCAGTGATTCTGTCCCACGTTTTGAGTCAGCGCTGCTGAGGAAGACTGTGTGGGACGACTGGGATGATGTGAGATGGTGGTCTGGATGGTCAACAGGGAATCGGCTCGTGGTGGTGGTCAGCCAGCGAAAGTGGTCAACAGCCTCGAGGCACCCGGCCCATCGTCATCGCTTCACCCCCCGACGTCCACCACCAGTCAGCCAGCTCGCCACGCGCTCACTCCACACCAGCCCCTCCACTCATTGCATTCGCCGTGCCACAAGGCGGCACATCTGTTAAAAATTCAGGGGTTTGAAGAGAGACTTATGCCTTGGCATTCATCGCGATTTATTCACATGTGTACTTGATGTAGACAAAGATCATGATAAATTGAAAAAGTCTCCAATACTCTATTTTGGAAGACCCGCGATTACACTTTGTTTGAGAATATTTTATACTTCATGGTTGAGGTGATTTCTCAATGAAAAATAGATTTGTAATAAAAAATAAAAATAAAATAAAAAACCCGAAATGTTTTTATCTACAATGCTTTAATAAATGTATTTACAACAAAGTCTTGGTAAAAGGTTCAAAATGAGAGATAAGGAGATGTGAGAAGGAAGATAAATATGAAGAAATATGAGAACTGGTATGTCGCGCGTTTTTTTTACAGGATGGAAGCACCAAGAGCGACAACAGCGATGAACGAAGACAGGTACCTTTGGTTTGCAAGCACAATGGCGGCGGTTGAGGTGCCGTTTTGTCCAGTCTCAGTCTGGTTAGAGCTACTGGCTCGGATGGTTGCATCAGCATCACTCTGAGCGGTGGTAGGCTCAGGTGCATCAGGAGGAGTGCTGTCCCCGACAGGAGCGCTTGTTAGAGCGGCGGCCACTTCGGGGTCAGCTGGTACAGCTTGCTGTTGGGTGGCTACTGCGGGAGTGACATCAGTTGCTGCACGAGTTGTGGTCGTCGTCGGAGGTGATTGGGCTACTTTTGGCTCTTGCGGATGGGCCGGGGCAGAGGCAGTGGCCAAGCCTTTGATAGGGATACCATCAAAGGTGCACTTGAAATCTAGAGGATAGGGTCAATGTATTCATCAGCTTCACCGCGAGTGTTGTTTCTCACTCTCTGTTCTCACTTACAGCTGCCGGCAATAACTTGGTTAGAAAGTTTCATGCTCGTCAAAAAGGCTTGGAAGTCGAATGCTCCGGAAAGGATAGAGGCCGTCATCTGAGGAGTTTGTTTCAAGAGACCGGCCAGTCCAGGATCTTGAAAGATGAAGATGATGTATTCGCTGGCTCCAGATCCTGAGGCAGGATTGGGTGATTTATATTTGACAATCGGCTGTAAAAGAAAAAAAAAGGGAAATATGAATGATTTGGCTGATCTCCGGCTGTTGTGGCGATGGGGGTCTACACTTACCTCCATGGAGGATGTCATGACTCCCGTGTTTGCATCGATCTTAACAGCGGACTGGAGCCAGAATAACTTGACAGCTTTGCTCGAAGGTTGGTATTCCAGACCGAGAGCGATATACGCCTTTTGAAATACTTGCCGGTCATTGGAAATAAATGATAGTGATAGGAATGGCTGGCTAGCAACTTTGGAAGGTGACATTTGCTGGGCACCACCAATGACCACGTCGCCGTATCTGACTGAGAGTGCGGCCTGTGGTGAGAAGTCCGGTAATAACTGATCAAATTGGAGGGAAGTTTGCATCAGCTTTGATGACACACACCGTGATAAATTCTTTGATGAGGTGAGACTCACCTGGGGGATGACCGAGCTGCCACCAAACGCTGCCTTCATAGCACATGCGGCTTGAGCAGCCTCACTTGTGGCTGAATCGCATTGTTCCTGTCTTGAAACAATCGTGCTTGAGGATGCCATCTGAGTGGCGAATGCAACGCCCAAGGCTACTCTTACTAATGAAGCCCACATTTTTGGGGGTTGGTGATAAATATTCGTAGGTGAGGGTAAGGGCTTCAAGTCGTGAGCTGGTGAAGGATGCAAAAGTGAAGAGCAAGTTGAATGTTGTACTGTGGATCGTCTGACTGGCTGGTTCTGAGTCTAGATGATGGCCTAAAAACCTTGCTGAGCAACAACTCCAGTGCTTAAATAGTAAATCAGCTCAACCGGCAGGAACTGACGACCCGCAGCTCTGGCCAACAAGCGGGAAGCAGCTAGTTGGTTCAGAACCTCCACGTAGCACTGGGACTGGTTACGGAAACTCCCTGCAGTCTGAGAGCAGTGCCTTGACCCATTGGATGGAAGTGTCGAGGATGGGAATGCCTTGGTGAGCCTCCACAATCCTGCCTTACGACGAGCTCCCGCGAAAAATCTGTGTGGACAGAATTTGATGGTTTCAAACCAACAAGATGCGAATATTATGTCCAAAGAAGTCTAACCGGTTCGGTGTCTGGCTCAGTCGGGGCAATCGGATGTTGGAAGAGGCATGCACCAAGTTTTCCACGACTCAAAGGCGTTCACTCAGCAATCCTTGGCAACTGCGCAACTCGATAGCCCATTTCTACTAACCATTTGCCTCCAAGGCGCACCTTTATCTTGATGTAATTACCTTCCAGTCTGGTCGCAGCAAAAGCAATCTTTTGCTGCTTCATAGTGGCGACTAAGTTTGGTCGAGAGACTAGACCAGAGAAAAAAAAGCAAGATGAGTCCAGCAGAATTGTACGATGGCGTTGATCAAATGTCATAGGTTGGGGCCATGTCAAGCACAGGGTAGCTCGCTTCAATTTTTCTGAACATGCGCACCAGCTGCCAGCGGTGAAAGCTGGCCAATGCCTTGCCCCATGAGTTTCATGCTTGATTGCGCTAGAAGAAGAGAGT
>LUKR01000949.1:1963-15567 GCA_019395275.1 Puccinia brachypodii
AAAACACAACAGCAGAGACTGAAACAGAAACAAGGTCAGTGAATGAAAAAGGAGAGCAACAAAGAATGAGAAGAGAAAAAAAAGGATTAATTACCACCACTCTGGACTGTAACAGTGGGTGATCTCGAGGCAACAACGACGGGTGACTTGGATTTTGTCGAGGGTCGTTTGTTGGGTGTGCGGAATTTTTTGTGGTTCCGAGTCGAGATGAGGAGACAGTTGGGAGACGGGGACTGCTCAAGTTTGATTCCTCTGGCTGCGTGCTTTGGCTGCGGAGAGCCTTCCTGGGAGCTTTAGGACAGAATTCTGACAAGGCCAACCATAACGGGAAATTGGTCCTATCCAAACTGAGAGAGGGAGAGATATCCTTCACGAGCTGACCCCAGCAAAGGCAATCCTGTAGCGGCAACAAAGACGGAGTGCCTTGCAAGATGAACTTCTCAAAGATCATCCTAAGCATATTGCCCTGAAAATTCTTGAAGTTGTCCAGTCCAGTGTTGAAAACAGGTGGAGTTTCTTCTTTGGACAACTTCCCCTTTTCTTTTGGGTGTTGGGTAGAGCCGACATCTTCCGCCGGATTATTTGAACCAGAAGAGTTGATACCATTGTTAATAGCGGGATCAGTGTTATCAGCCATGTTGTGCGAGAAAGATTGAAACTGAGCAGTGGTATCTGAAACCGACGACAGAGGAGAGGAGTTATCTGAGGATGAAGGAAAATGAATAGATGAGGTGACAGAAAGTTGTCCAGCTAATCCTTGTCTTGGTGGTGTCACTTGGGCTGCGAAATCCGGAAATGTTAATGGTAAGTCGGTATTTTGCCGAGTATGTACCATGAAAGTAGGTTAGAGTTGGTAGCGGATATATTCAGCTAGAAATGAGGTATATATCACAACAAGGAAGAATGCTGCTTCAAGGTTAAGCACAGCTGGTAGAAGACCAGCACGGGCTCATAACCTGTTATAGCAAGAGTATGTGAGTATGATGAGAATGGAAAATTCCCCCAGGGGAAAACTATATTTCTCTACTAGACACGTATTTTGCACGAGCTTACCCGTGACAACATCTCTTTGTCCAGATCCTGAGGATCTTATAGGTTAACAGCCAGCTCATTGAGTGCTCCAGTGGATCTTGCTCCTGAAAATTGATATTGGTTGATGAAGATTGGTTGATTGTGATCCAATGAAGACAAAAACATTAGATTCTTGATTAAATTAGATTGGGGAAGAAATTCCTAGAAATTCTTTCAAAAGAACACTTACCCCACCATGGCCCAACCGGCCGCCAAACCTGAAATCCTCGCTTTGCAAGAAGAACTGGCAATACTGCAACAAGAAATTCAGGTCGCTCGCCAACAACCAGCTGCACCTTCCCTGGCAGCTCCTCCACATTAGATCCTGAGGATCTTAGGCCCCACTTATAAACAATGTTTTGAAAATGTTTTGAAACACTTTTGAAAAGTTTTTTTTGAACTTAAAATAAAGCATGTTGTATTTCAAATACTGTTCAAAATATTTTCAGAAGCTGGGAGTAGTTATAAACCCAGTCGTACAATTGTGGTAATGAAAAAAATTGCATTGCTTGTATTGAGTCCGCGCTAGCAGAGAGTCCACTCCTTGACAAGAGGCTGCATACACAATTATTCCAAGGCTCAACACCAAATGCTACCCCCTGATCTCAATGACAATGACTCTCTTCTCCAGGGAATAGCTCTCTGGCACTTTCTCTTTGTTCTACAACCTCAGGAGCGCAATACGGTTTATATGTGAGCGGGACGTGAGGTGTTCAAGCGTCTGGATTGCTGGGAACCATGGAAAGACAAACAAATACCTGCAGCCAGGTTTGTCTAGATCCATGATGACAACATGGTCACATGAGATCACATGTGTGTACACCACCGGGTCATCTCGCAATTGGACCAATACATGTCGCAGTATTGGACCAAGGCAAACTTCTGGCTTTGGTGACCAAGGTTGTATCCACATTTTGATGTTGTCCCCAAATGGGAACGCACGGTGCATCAGTTGTTTGGACTGTGCCAACCTCCTCCCAATACGATACCAACCCACCATTTTCCCCAACCTTCTCCCAATGAACCTCCAATAGCCCTCTGACGGGGCCGCATTTGCCAAAAAGGTAGACTTGGGGTATGAACCCTCTACATCATGATGCACAAATCTCTAGCGTCGACCTTAACCGCTCAGCCATTGTTTCTTTTTTACTGTGTACTCAAAAATATGTATGACCGCAAAATGGTCCATTTTTTTGGACCCTTTTCCTTCTAAGTGTTATATAATATTTTAAAAAAACTCGACTTGGCAAAAAAGAATGGCCTTTGTCTGTCTGACATGTTGCAACCAAACGGGCCCGCAGGAGTGGGCGGCCCATCAGCCCATCAGTGGTCAAGACCGGGCCCAACTCAAGTGGTTGACCGAAATATCCGAATTGAGGTTGGGTCAACGATAGCGAAGTCCCAAGGTTGTGCCAAGCGTGGTGCAAATCGCCTCCCAATCGTCCTACAACCACGCCCACGCCCCGCGGGCGGCCGAGGTGGATTATCTTGACCCACAGGCCCCGATCAAGGACTGGGTTGGACCAATGGCCCTTGATCTCAGATTTTGTTGGCAAACTGCTGACAAATCATACATGGGTTGTACCAATGGCCACCGATCACAAGAGGTGACCCGGTGGTGTATACTTGATAATCGATGTATACAGTCAATGCGCACCGGCTTTCAACCGTTCTCTTTCAAAAGTTGTGTTATTGAAGAAATAAAATTTTTGATTGCTCGAAAGTCCTCCGTGAGGACTTTTGAAGCGCTTTTGAAGCAAAAAAAAGTTCAAAATCATAGCCAACTTTGAACTTCAAAAGTCGCTCAAAACATTTTCAAAATATTTTCAAAATATTGTTTATAAGTGGGGCCTTATACCCCGTACCATGCTTTGACCAGATCATCCAACGTATGGCTCAACAGCGAGCGGCTCGTCCTCACAGACGTGCTTGCTTCGCGGTGATTCTGTATTTATTGGGACTGCTACCAGAAGATCCTTGATCAGTGGCTTCTTCACACGTGGGTTGAGGGTACATACTAATTGGATATCTCAACCCCCCCATCACAGTTTTCTGATTTTCTCTACAATAACATCTCCACACTTTTTTTTCATTTAAGTGTGCCAACAAAAACGTAAGATGAATAAGTGATAGACATTGAGATTATACCATGAGCGAAAAATCGAATCACAATTCATGATATTACGAAACGAAGGGTTAATTGAAGTTAACATTTTTGTGAAAGCTGCTAACGAGTTCATCGTTGGATATAGGACCTATATATACAAGTATTAGAATTCCGAATAGTTTGCTCTCTTTTTTATTATCCGCGGAGCAGCCTATTTAATCTATTACGAATGGCCTAGTCTTAATGAGTCCGGCCGATTGGCCAAATCTTTAGTGGTCCCTGGCCTAGTGATAACCTTTTCCGACGTCCTGTGGTTCCTGCTAATTGCCTGTCTCATCATACATTCCACCATATTGGGCTCTTCCAGACTTGAAGTAGTAGTCCCCTCCATACAACACCAGAAATGAACATGATCAAGTCTGAGCCTGGGAACCTATTACTTCTCTAGCCAGAGATTCCTTCGTCCCCAAACCGGTGCTGAAAGCCAAGACTTGACGACAAGAACGGAATAAACAATGCTGTAAACGTGGCAACAGAAACTCAAAAAAAAAAAAAAAACAGAAAAAAACAGAAAAAAAATATATACGACGACGACGATTGAATGAGTGAAAATACCTCGAATATGACTTTATACATATAAAAAAAAACCAGCAAAGCAAAGAAAGAAAAATATAATGATATGGGGGGGGGGTATTTTATTGTTGGCCAGCAGCCAAGGTTCCTTGGTTTCTCGTTGGGTCTTGCATTTTAATGATTTTGGTTTCCTCCCCGGTCCTATAAGAAAAAAAAATATCAAGGTGATTTAGAAAGCAGTAAAAAAAGGTCATATCAAGGCAAGCAGTGGATTGAATGTGATCGATGACTTACTTGATAACGCTTAAACCATTAGGTGTGATAAACACGTACTGAACGTCATTAGCTTCCGTTGCAGAATCGATCTACATATCCAAATCCAATAAAAAAACATCATGTTTTTCTAGTTGAGTTTATTTCTTGTTAACTCGGTCGATCATAGGTAAGGATATGGGACTGACCATCATTCGGATAGCAATTCGACGATTGACCTCGTCCATGAACACATCAAACTCATCAAGACATCGTATAGGACAATTGATAGCGTCCCATAAAGTCAGCAGTAAAGAAATCGTTGAAAATGATTTTTCGCCTCCAGATAATGCTTTCGGATCTTTCAATTTACCCTTTGTAAGTAAAAGATTTGTCAAAAAAAAACCTGTCATATTCTACTGGATACCCAAAAGGTAGAGATAGACTATATACCTGGGTAGATTCTTGCTCACTGGTGTTGACCTTATTGACGAAAGGGGGAGAGAAGGAGAAACCAAAAACCTTTCAACTCCAAAGTTCTTAGGCAGGGGCTTTGGATGGAAGTAGTAGCAAAACATACCTGTATCTCTAGTCTTTGAGTATTGTGATTGAAATGCAACTTTCCGGTGTAACCACGTTTACTGAGGTGAGTGACAAACTTCATTTTGGCCCGGACAGTGATATGAGTACGGAACTGTATCCAACGCTCTTTTCGCAACGACAATGCCATTTTCAAAACCTGAGGCACGGGCACGGGGGAGGCAAATCAGTTGCGGCCAAGCGTGATTGCCTTCATTTTTTTTCCTTTCCCTGGGGGGAAGTTGGAGTTGAGGAATGCTAAAAAGGAAGACAAACTTTGAGTGATTTGCTTTGTTCCTGGATTTGCTTATCTGCTTTGCTGAAATTGGATTTGGCTTCAATACATTGAGCTTCGATGTCTTCAAGAGATTTTCCGTATCTAGAAAACCCAAACTTTGATAATCAGCGTCGGTGATCAAACAAGTGAATGTAGTACTTCCTCCTGCCTCACTTACCGTTTCTCGGCGGCTTTAACGATTTTGTGCAAGCTTTCTAGATCAGCCATGACTTCTTGACGTGGGCGACTGGTTCGCATAATCTCATCAGATTGAGCGATCTCTTTGGCTTGTGCGATCGTTAGCTGTAATCAAGAAACGAGCTTGGTGTCAACGAAGATCAAAACGCTCGATGGCTATCTCGAGTAGGAAGAATCGGTGACTAACCGGAAGCCTAGCTTCTGCGTCGTCAAAAACTTTCTTTGCCGCTGATATCTTCATAGATTGTCTGGCCAGCGCGTCGCGAAAGTGAGCCAGCGCTTCTGTCGTACTGACCCTTGCGGCCATCTTCGAAGTGAGATCGATCTGAAATGTTAAAAAAATCAATTGTTAGATTAACACTCATTTGAGACTCGACATTCGATGGGAGGCCTTACGTTTAGAGCCTCTTCTTCTTGCTGTCTATTATTCATCCTGCGCGTTAATGCCTCTTGTTCGGCTTTGATAGGACCCATCTGGTCCGCCAACGAGGCTCGTTGACGAGCAAGTTCCTGAGCTTGATCATATATCCTCATTCTTTCGGACTCAAGTTCCTGTTCACGTAAAATAATGGATCAGATCACAGTTGTGGTAGGGTATAGCCATATTCATGTATGGCTTTCAAGGGGGCACGTACTTTCTTGATATCTTCTAAAGCCGAGACGTTAGATGAAGCGCTCTGATCTAGATCATCTTGAATGGAAGCCTTCATATCCTTTGCCTTACGAAGCCTCTGCTTGATCTTTCCCTCTTCCGCCTATTTGGTTGGCAATATCCGGGCAAGTATGCACAATGTGAGTTCACTTTGGTTGCCGCTCCCTTTCTCTTCACCCTTTCTCTTCACAAAGAAGAATCGGGTTGTACAGCCTTGGGAAAAGTCTGCGTACCTTGAGCCGTTGAATTTGTTCGTTTGCTTGACGAGACTGTGCGCGTGCAGCAGCGTGCCGCTGCTTGCTTTCTTCTACTTGCGATCCGAGTTGAGTGAGTTTCTCATTAAGTCCACTGCGACACGATTTCCACTTGACTTCAATATCGTGCACTTCATCAGTAGTAATTTTCGAAATCGAATAGACTTACGCAATGAAGGAGCCATCGTCACTTGATAACCGAGGTGCACCCGTGTAGAGAGTGAGCGCTCTGACACCCCGTCCTCCTTGAGTTCCTCCCACGCTGTACCCATCGCGAGTGAAACAGGCGGAAATGTTCGGGCGCTCGCTATGGGCCTTACCCATCAGCTCATCTCCATCTCGTCGATGGTCAACTAGAATGGATTTTTCGATCCGAAGATCATTGATTAAGGCTCGCTTGACATATTCATCTTCGAACTTCAGAGCTCGGAGGATTGTGAGATATTCTGGCACGGGTTCACCCCTAGAGTAATCGAACAGGTCACGACGTGACCGGATGATTGGATGGTTACTTCAGAACCCCCCCCGAACAAAGAATTTCATAGGGGATTAGATTCCAATAACAACAATTTTCTCGAGTACGCATCATATGAACTAACCAGCGAAACCTCGACATCAAACTTCGCAAGAGCTTTTCATCCCTTTCATTGACTACCAAGTATGTCGAGAGAGAACCGCCGAGAAGGGTTTCTAAGACAGGTTGCCAACTCTTATCCTTCACCTGTATGTAATAACCCAGTGGGCCCAGGGGCTTCTCCGTCCAACCGCTGGTCGTATCGATTGCATTTTTGAGTTGGTCTGCCGATCTACCGAATAGCAGGAGTCTATTCTTCCGAGTGGAGCCATACTCTTGGATGGTATGCTGAATGTCACTTATTTCTTTCAAGGAATCCCTCAGTTGATGGTCATATTGCCCCGCCTGACTAGCGGTAGTTTTTCCCGTTTCATTTGCAAGTGAGCTTTCGCGTTGGACTTCTTGGAGTCGCTCATCGAGTTCCGTTATTTCGGAGGTCAGTTGCCCGATTCGTTCGATTGCTTGCTGTCTTGATGAGTCGGTATTTTTCAGGGACTTGGCGTTTTCTTGATCGATCAGTCTAGTTTGATGTGCGATATCTTCATCCGTTTTTCTAAGTGACGCATCTGCCTCTCGAACTTCAGCCTTTTGGGATTAATAAATGCAAAACCGAGTTGAGTGCATATTTTCAGTGATGGAGTTTGGCTGCTTGTCTAGCCCGCGACTCACGTTAATTTGTCTCATTTGCTCGACTAATTCCCGATGCTTCTTCAAAAGTTCTACGCGCTCAGTTTCCAATTGGTCGTCATTCCTGGCCGCCTTTGTAGCTTCAACGTTCCTGATCCCCTCTTCTATCTCAGCCAGTTTACTCTACACGGAATTGTAACAAATGTTAGAGCTCATGCCTTGCGATACGGATAGGAGGTGTTCCCAGACCAGGTTGCAAGAATGCTCACTTCCTTCTCTTGAACCTTAGCCTCGTATTTAGGCAAGACGCGCTCCTCTTCCTGTAATGCTTGGGCAGCCACATCACGTGCCTGCAAAACAGGGAAATAGGGCGGATTGGCAAAAAGACTCGATCGATCAAAGGACATGGCCATTGACTTACCGCTTCAGCTTCGGCTACGAAAATCCAGGTAAGTTCTTTTTCCACTAGGCCGATTTTATCTTGGGCCTGAGAGGCTTCTTGAACTTCTTTGAGGTTTCTCTGGGCTGCTCTAGCCCGCTCGTAAAGCTCAGGTAGGTCTTCCCGTTTTTTATCTAGAAGCGTTTTGGACATGACTATGTTGGCGTTGATCTCCTCGTACTCATCCGTTAATTGTTGAAGTTGAGTTCCCCGAATGAAAAACTATAAAAAAAAATCGAATAAATGGGCAATCAGAAATCAGCTGGAGAGTTTAAGTGTGGATACAGTTTTGTACACGTACCTCATACTTTTGCTTGCTGCTACTTGCGTTTAGGAACTTCTTAGCCGCGTCTTGGTTGAGCACATTCAGCGGATTGTCGGCCTGAATCATGAAATGATCCAGGATGATCTGTAAAGCATCCCTCTTATTACTAATGGTTCGGTTATCGCGACTGCTTTTGATCTTGAATCCTGAAGCGCCATCCTTTGAGATACTACGTTCGATGATGATCTCGTCCCCGTAAATCTCTGGGTGGAAAGCTTCCTCGCCACGATTGGTGAGGTGAAGGGTCACTTCGGCCTTGTTTTGACCCTCACGAATAAAGGATTTTAAGGAAGTACCGCGATTCTAGGGAATTTCAAATCATTTCTGTTTGTCAATCATCAAGTTACTTTTCTCTCTCCAGTGTGATCACAATCAATCTCAGATCGGCTTACGGTAGAATTGGCTTTGGCTCCAAGGACAAGGGTGATAGCTGTCAAGACGGCACTCTTTCCACTTCCGTTATGACCGATGACGAAGTTTATCTGTGGGCCGAGCTCGACGACCTGGTATTGATGGCACATGAACTGAACCAATATGACCTTGGAAATCGAGCCCGCCTGTCTGACTGAGCCGGTGACCGGTGCTTGGTTGGCTTGCTCGAGGGCGGCCTGTTGGATATACGCGTCTTCATCCGGGTCATCCTCGTATTCCGATCCCGAGGCATCCTCACCAGCCGTGAATGAGGATTGAGTATTGGTATTCTCGTCCATTCGGGTACGTTTCTAGATTGTCAAGGAGCGCTTAGCAGACATGTACACCCTATACCTGGGTAGTAGTTGGTTGGCTGACCTTGACTGGAGAGTCATCCTCCGATGGCAAAGGGTGTTTGTTCCCCATTGATCTGCTGCGATGGTGGGTTCAGTGGAGGCGCATACATCCAGCCAGCGCGACACATGCAGTAAGAAAATGCACGGGGGGCTCCCTTCGGGTGTGCGTAGCCCGTTTCTCTTCAGCACCCACGCTGCGCCGCTGCGGTCATGAAGGGGAAATTTGACCCCAAATGTTTTCTGATGGTCTGCTCATGGCCTCAATTAAAACTGAACATCCTGTTATGTATTTGAGATTTTATGAATCAAGATTTGAGACCAGCTGAATTCAACAGGGATGATATCTGTGTATAAATTCATTTATCATCATCAAATCCAGTAATCTTAATCCTCTGGAAATGTAGAAGTACTTGTTTATTATTCAAGAAGATTCTCTTTTTTCATTTCAATCATTTTTTGTTTCTGTTGATAAGGATTATTAATTTTTGAAGAGTCCTGTACTACATAACCTCATCATCATCATTAACATTACAATAATGTGTTTGATAGGGGGTATCAAATATTCCAAATCCACCATTACAAACCCGTCAATTATTTTTCATCAAATCCACACTTTTTAATCAATGGGTTTCCAAAATCCACCAGCCCATAAGCAAGTGGATTTTGAAAACGATATATCCGTGTTTTTCCACACAAATCTGTCAATTCAATCTATCCTGTTTTTTCCACCAATCTCAAGCACTCGAGCATCACTCCCACTCTTCCAATCTCTACCGTTCTTCAATGAGAAACTCTCATTGCCAATTGGCATGGGCAGAGGCCAACTGATCATCTCTCCATCATCCAACTCCTCCCCAGCCTATGGTTCAGTCAAACGTCTCTGGAAACAGATCACCAGAACCCTAGTCAAGAAACCCTACCAACTACCCAAACTAGCTGACACACTCTCTTATCCTGGTACCAAACTATTGATTTACTCTCTCAGCCATTTACTAGACCCTTGTCATCTCACACTCCCAGAAGTGATCAAAGAGCATTTCCTAACTCACAACGGTCAGGACGTCTTTACACTCAGCTCGGCACGCTGTTCCGGCTCAGCACCACTTGGGATTGTCTGGGGTCTTTGGCTAATGAGTTGTGAAGAAGTCAAAGCTGAATGGGGTTTCTGGCAAAGATTTGATGGCGGACTCATGCCAGGAGACGCCTTTACAGCCACTGATTTCTCAGCCCAACAAGACCAACAAGATGTCCACAGCTCTACTCTGGCCCTCTTCCACCGGATTGTGTTGACCAAGGTATGAGCAGCTGTCCGGCCGGTTGGGTTTGAGAAGTCTATTTACATCCCGCCTGGATACCTCTACTGAGTGATAAGGTTGGAAACTACATTGGTATTGATCTCAGTCCTCCACCCAACTCTTCTCACTACCCCCCTTGAATCCCTACAACTTCTTCTTCCTCATCTTCAACTGGCAACCAACAAATCGGAGGAGGACAAGGAAACACCTGTCCTGAAATAGAACAATGAGATTGTATGCTCTTTCATCACCAATACAAGCAAATCACACAGAGACCAATCCCCTGCGGCAATGTGCATACCTACATCGATAAACCTGGAGACAAACGGTGTACGCTGAGAGCCCATTGAGGCAATAAGCCAATTGGTATTTGAGAAGCTGGCAGATCAGAGAAGTATCTTGATAGAAGAACCCGTTGTAGACAGATATCCAATTACCCATGCCCGCCAGCCATCCAGCCACTAGCAACCACCACAACCAACCACCAACAACCACCAGCAAAGATGACTGTTGCTTGTTTACCACTCCAATCCAATGGCCACCACCAGCCTATTGTAAGCAAAGACCATATCACACATCATGACTCCAAGCTCATTGCTGACTTTGATTAACTACACAGACTGCAGCAGATCTTGCAATCCAATCTCTGCTCACCAAAAAACCAAAAGGAGCATCTAGCGTTCGTGATTGACCAAGACCAGATGTCTAGTAACCATAGTGGTGGGGATAATTATGCACGATGGATCAGATCAACTAGCTTGGACAAGGTGTGGAGCGAGAATGAGACAGAAATCGAGTGGCTTATTTGTGGTGCATATGTTGGTAGATTGACGACTCATTCAGACGGACAGATTGAGACTTTTTACCTTCCTCAACAAAATGATAGTCAGAACATTCAGCCTGTGCTCACAAATCAAGTGCCGATTGTCCGTATCCATTCAGAATGTTTTACAGGAGAGACTATTGGTTCGCAACAATGTGATTGCGGCAAACAGCTCACAGAATCAATCCGACATATCTTCACCACACCAACAATCTGCATGAAATCGGATTTGATACTCTAGAATCCAATCTCCTGTTAGGGTTTGGCCCCAATCTCCAAGACTATCAGGTCGCTTATCAGATCCTCTTGGATCTCAAGTTATTACTTCAATGATGGCGCTGGTTTTGGTGGTGGGGCCACGAGTGAAGATGGTGATTTCTATGGTTGGAGTTTGGCCTCCGACAATGCCACCAAAATGTTGGGTTCCTGTTCTCTACACCTACCTATCCAAATCATCCATCTTGGTGCAATCCTGATGTGTTTGACTGACTCGGGTCACTTGCTTGTTTCCTTTCTTTTTTAGATGATCTTAACAGTATGTGATTCCGTTAAACCACTCAATTGTCATCATCATCAACCAGGGGAACACCACCACAGATGTTTAATTTCTTTATTTTTTCCCCCTGGACCAATTACCAAAATCAAACAATGGAAATGGTTTTCTTTTAATGATAACCGAATAAACAGACGCCGGACAAGAAGATTCAGATTTCCCAATATTATGTGAGACTTTTTTAGGAGACAATTCATATGTATGAATGTTGAAACAAACATTAGGAAAAGAGTGCAAGATATGTACCCAACCGTTCATGATCTTTAGATGGTTACCTGGAGCAGGGATGAGGTATAAGAAGACAGAGATCTGTCAGACTTGTGCTAAACTTAAAAACGTCTGTCAGACTTGTTTACTTGACCTTCATTATGGCCTACCTACTCAAGTTAGAGATACCGCTCTTGGTATTAACTCTAAAGCTCCAATCAGCAATATCACACTCAAAACGTATGAATATATAGATATATAACATTGCTAAAATTCTTCAAATATACTTGCAAGTCTAACTAACTGTTGAAACACTGCTTGTGATATCTTGGTGACACTCACAAAACCTAATATCTCTTGAATGTACATGTATCGGTTCTCCAAATCCATTCCTCTTGGGGGAATGACAGGACTTCATCACATCAACTCCTCCATTCTCTATCCTTACCTAAAATCTCAATCCCCAATCTTCCTCAGTCCTTCCTCAAGTCATCTTGACATAGATTGATTTAATCAACATAGCTTGAGTGAAACTCCATCACTTCATCCATGTCTCCCTTGTTTCTTGTTGACTTCGATCAATATACAACTCTCCTATTATTACTTCATCCCTAGCTAAGAAGATCCGGCAAGCTGTTCTCTCCAATTTGGTGAGAAAAGAACTCATCCAAAAAATCCTCTCTTTCTCTCAGTCTACTGATTTTCTTCCTTACTTTCATTCTCAGTCCTTGTGTCTCCTCCACTCTTCTGTTGTCTGTCTGTCTTCTTTAAGAACCTGTCTCATCTGTGTGGTAAATCAGGCTGTCCTTATTTCTCCCTTTATTTTCTCTCATCATTTCTTCTAATCTGATCCAACTCTTTGTCTTCAGTCTGGTTTTAGTTTGATAGCAATCAAGTCTTATTTTAACACTAACCCCTCATTCTTTCCCTCTTTTTTTCTTCCTTTTTTCTGGTAATCATAGATGGAAGGCAAATTGGAAGGATCATCAGATTTGATTAACTATGATCAACAAGATGCAGGAGGGAAGGATTTCTTGAAGCAACTAGCACGAACCGATCCATATTATGTTGAGTTCTCCCTCATTCTTTCAAAGGCTCGTGAACTCAGCGAGGACACCAAAGCTAAGATAATATTTGGACACAATCTTAGAAACAAAACAGACCTCACATCTGTTCTTTTTATGCAAAAGGTGAATGTGCTCGTGGGGATGGATGTCCTTATTGTCATGAGGTACCTATTGAGAACAAGCTCAGTAAACAGAACATTCAAGACCAATGTAAGCCTTCTATTCACAGTCTTACGTAGGAAAAACAACCACCAGGAGGGAACAATTTTTGATGAGGCTAATCTTGATGGGTTCCCATCCAAAAAAAAAGATCATGGAAGAAATGATCCAGTAGCACGCAAGATATTATCAGCCTATGCGTCAATGACGGATCTAGAACCACCTCCTGATGAAACAATTGTCTCCCTATTCCTATCCTCATTACCTACAGAAGCAACAAACAAATTGATGATCCAACATTTCTTTAATTTGATTGGCATTGAATCTCCAAAAATCAAATCAGTAGTAGTTGTACCTACGTCCAAATGTGCATTTGTCAATTTTGTCAATAGATCAATTGCTGAAGATTCTGCTAGTAGAAGTAGTGTTTGTGTTCAGATTGCTGGGAAAGGTGTCCTTGTTTGCTCTCTCTCTCTATCTGTCTGCTGCCACTCAATCAATCACTTGATCAAACAAACAACCCTGCCTCTCTCTCTGCTTCTGTCTGCTGCCGCTGGATCAATCAATTTTGGACACCATCTGCAGCTGCTACACTGCTTAGCCAAGGTAATTCTCTCAATTCCCTTTTAGATTCTGTCAAAGACAATAGAGATTATACTGATATTCTCCTCTTCTTGTGTCCTAGAATCAAATAACTCAATGCCAAAGATTCACCTCAGACCCGCCTCTGTTAAGAAGTACTGCTCAGGCTCTCTGGACTCCCCTCAAGTCCTAGTCTTCCCTGCCTGCCCAGGCAAATCTCATT
>LUKR01000951.1:0-15554 GCA_019395275.1 Puccinia brachypodii
AAAAAAACAAGAAAAAAAAAGAAAAAACAAGAAAACAATGTCCTTGAAATGACTCCAAACCCAACTGCGCTTATTTGAGGTCGACTCACTTTGGCTATTGCTGATCTCGTCGGCATCCAACTCTATAATCTCCAGGTTCTTGTTTGTAGTTAGCTTCATTTTCAGGAGTCCAACCGTCCGGGCGTATGGAATCTAGCTTCTAGTGCCATATCCGAGTCCTACAGAGAGCCCAATTTTTTTTTTTTGGAAAAAAACAGGATTTTCCCGGGGCTTCAGGGCAATCCCAGAATTCCCGGGGTCTGTGACTCGGGATAACCTTCCCGCCCCGTCCCGAACCCCGGGACAATGCCTTAGCACCAGTTGGGCGCCAAGAAGGGACCACTGTGACTCAACAATTACTACACACAAATAAAAACATGTATCTTTTAAATGCATATTCTCATCATGTAGCTATATGCCACCACAACCATTCCAAAATAAGTGTAGGGCCAATCTCAGAGAGCACAAATATTTTTGCTTGTTGTCAGGGGCTTTATGTATGGGAGCAAGATAAAGACTCCTGAATAAACACAGAATTTAGTGTTACCTCCAGTAGACAGGAAAGATTTTGGGTTTTATTTCTATTTATTTACTTTTTGTGTGTCAAAATATCAATTCTTTGTGATTGTCTGGTGAAACAAAGATAGCAGCAATAGAAAAAAAATAAAATAAAAGAGAAATTGAAAAATAAAGGAAAGGAAAGGAAAGAGAAATTTGAACCGCAAGCAGAGTGGAACTTGAATTCTGTGACCAAAACCATTGACAAGCTGCACTGTCTTTGGACTGGGTCCGTACAAGTACACACAAGCTCTTCCATGGCCAGCATTCACTGGCCACAGCCGAGTTGGGTACCAACCAACTACTAACCCATTGATTGGCATCACCCAGCTAATATCAGTGAGGCGTACGGTTGACAAATGGCATCAACCGGCTACGGCGAGTTGTGCGGTGTCATTCGTCTTCATAGGCTAGTTGAAGGGTGTACGGAGTCGTTAATCGGCATCACCCGGCAGACCGGTGAGTGTTGGTGTCGCCGAAGGCCATCACCGGGCGTGTGGTGACTTGTGCGGTCGCCGGTCTTGTCGGTGGCTGACTGCAGACCCAGAAGTTGTCTAAATGTTTCTTGAAACATTTGAGAGCCGAAGAAAGTATTTTCTACGAGTTTTGAGGTAAAGCGTGAGATAACCGAGGGAAAAGAAATATTTTCTCCAGCTTTTAAGGGATTTTTTTTTAGTTGGAGAAAATATTTTATTTTCCATAAAAGTCCGAGGAAATATTTAGAAAAGGGTTTGGAGAATATTTTCCTCAACAATCCCCCCAAAATTGGCGAAAACACTTTAAAAACCGAAAAATGTTTTCAACCCGAACACAAAAACTTTTAGTGCACCCCGCATAACTATTATGACACTCCGCAATCTTACTCCGTGGATACTACACTGACTTCTAACAGTTGGCCATGTGCCAAGATTGGTTTAGGGTGTGCCAGGCGCGCTTGGGGACCGGCCAAGCGCACTTGTCTTGTTTTTTGCCCAACTTGGGCATGTGCCCAGACCCCCCAGACGGCCGGCTTAATACACCCTACCTATGAGCAGTGATGCCCTGGTGCTGGAAATAAATGTTTCCCTTGGGGGAATTTTCTCATTCTCATCTTTTCCTTATCGCAGGTTCAATACGTCGCGGCCGAACAAATGTTTAAACTGAAGAGGAACACATTGGGTCGGTTGCGCCGCGTTCTTCATAAGTACAGGATTTTGTAAAATATGAATTAGTTGTATGTAGATGTCCAAAACATACATGAAGGAAAAAACATAGATTATGTCTTTTCCTGTGAAAGTTCGCACCGGTGACATCCTATAAGCCTCAACACCACCCCAGGCGAAAACGCAGACTCAACTCGAGACATCAGCAGCTTAATACCACAAGAACGAGCATGGCACGCAGAGATATCAGGGTGGTTGTCTGTGGGGACGACGGGGTGGGAAAGAGGTATGCACGCTAGTTCACTATTTCTAAAGGTGGGCCAAGTTGGATGTTGAGCCGATTGTACCCCGCTGAATACAGTACGATTATCACCTCGTTAATCAAAGAACGCTTCTACGACCTGCCTCCCGGACTGGTCTTGCCGGAAGTCTCGATCCCACCGGA
This sequence comes from Puccinia brachypodii, assembly GCA_019395275.1. NCBI lineage: Eukaryota > Fungi > Basidiomycota > Pucciniomycetes > Pucciniales > Pucciniaceae > Puccinia > Puccinia brachypodii. The sequence goes on from LUKR01000951.1 coordinate 2,185, forward strand.
AGTCACACCGGATATCACCACTCATCTAATCGACACATCCTGTAAATTCTCATGCCGATATAGAAGAAATATTTCTCAATGTGACTCGAATGCAGAGAGAGAAAACTGAAATCATCCACTTTCTCTCTAATACAGCCCGGCCAGAAGATCGTTATCATTTAGAATCTGAAATCAGGAAGGCTCATGTCGTAGTCATCATTTACTCCGTCGAGGCGCCGGTATCGTTTGATAGGATCACGACTTATTGGCTTCCGACTATTCGATCGTTGGGTGTAAATGTGTAGGTACATGACAAATTCCAATCCCTACCTTCTTTCATAGATAGATCATTCTTCCCATGCTCAATCACTGGTCGGTTCCGTGCCTGACTTTCGAATCGGATTTCTAGACCAGTTATACTCGTCGGTAATAAGCTCGATTTGAGAGGCGGAAATGATGTCTCAAATGAAGCTTTCCAGTCAGGTTAGAGTGCTTCCGCATAGCTACGCAAAGCGGTCTCTCACAAGCTGCCCTTGTTTTTCGATTTTACTTTTGTTTGGCGTAAAGAGCTGGCGCCACTCATGAGGGAGTTCAAAGAAGTCGAAACTTGTATCGAATGTAGTGCCCTGGCCTCAGTCGTAAATCATCATTTCAAGCGCTCCCCACTAGTAATGTGCTAACCAGATTTCAAATTGATTCCGACTTCAAAAACTAGAACATTAGCGAAACTTTTTACCTTGCCCAAAATGCAGTCCTCCATCCTACCGCCCCCCTTTACGACTCCCGAGAACATGTACACTCCCCGCCTTGAACTTACCCTCTCTCAAGCCGACGGTTTCGCTAACCTCCATTTTTTTTTCTCGTTTTCTTTGGGTTACTTTTCTCAAGATTATGAAACCTGCCTGCGTCGATGCTCTCACTCGGATATTCAAGCTCAGCGACACGAATAAAGATCAAGTGCTAGACGACGAAGAATTACACGAATTTCAGGTGTGCGATCGATTCCACATGTCTCTATCTTTTGACTCAGATTGCCATACCTGCACGATCTAATTCTGTTGTTCGCCCCCTTTTTCCCCCAATCGTCATCTCAGAGGAAATGTTTTGGTGTCCCCCTTCAATCGAAAGAACTTATAACCATCAAGACTGATGTACTCAAGAGGAATCCTTTATTTGTAACGGGTGAGGGACATATTACCGAGGATGGATTCTTATTTCTCCATACGTGCTTTATTCAAAAAGGAAGAATGGAAACTGTATGGGGTGTGCTCAGGGCTTTCGGCTACGGTGACGATTTGAGTCTGCGTGAAGAATTTCTCTCCCCGAGGTATGTTTGTCGAAAAAACGTCTTATTCACACCCCTTTTCTACAATGACTGATTATCTTGATCATGTCGCTCTAGATTTGATGTACCTGTGGATTGCTCGGCCGAACTTAGTCCATCGGGTTATACTTTTTTCACTGATTTATTTGAGGCATTTGATAAGGTTGGACTCATCTACTTCATGTGTTGACATGAACAAGTCCCCATGATTCACAATTCTTACCCCCATGTTTTCCATTATCAGGACTTGGACGGAGCACTCAATCATGAGGAATTGACCATTCTCTTCAGTACATCGCCTGGTAATCCATGGCTCAACCATGGTTTTCCTGATACCACAGTGACCAATGACGCCGGTGCTGTCACGCTGCAGGGGTGGCTGGCACAATGGAGGTAATGATTTCCCTTTACGGACCATGCCCTAACCATTGATCTGATCCTGAAGGCCGCCGTCGTAGTATGACTACTTTACTAGATCCCCGAGTCACCTTGGCCTACCTAGCCTATCTGGGCTACCCATTCCCAACGACGACCGCATTGACGGTCACCAAACCCAGGAAAGCTGAACGGAAAAAGAAAAATAAGGTCAACCGTACCACTTATCTGATTTACGTCTTTGGAGCCGTTGGCTCTGGGAAAAGTTCGATCTGTCGTAACTTGGCCGGAAAACGTTACATAGATGACAGTACCCATTCTGGTAGTCTTACCGTCGTCAATAGTGTTGAATACAAAGGGGCAGAAAAATACCTCGTCGTAAGTTATTCATCATACCTCAATAGAATACATTACTTGCGTCAAAACGAGACTCGGGCTGAATCAATGCGTCCCCTTTGGATTTGTTTTGGGCATAGGTTCAAGAATTCGCAGCTTGGGAATCTAGCCAAGTTTTAAGGAACTCTAAAAAACTGGGGATGGCAGACGTCTTGGTATTTGTCTATGATAGCTCAGACACCAATTCCTTCTCATATATTAGTAATCTACGAGTCAGTTTTGTTTTTCCCATCGATGTTCAATACAAAACTGATCCTTGTAAATCCGACTATTACTTTTACTTAGCAACAATTCAAAGTGGACCATGTGCCTACTCTATTTGTAGCAAGTAAAGCCGATCTGGATCTTGCGCAACAAGTTGAGTCTGGTTTGATTACAATAAACAAACTAATCTTCATACTCAACCTTCTCCCTCATTCTCCCATCTTTGCTTTCTTTTTTTAGAGACATGAAGTCCAGCCGGACGTTTATTGTCGCAAGTTAAGCTTGCGTGTCCCAGTTGCCGTGAGTATGAAGAACGATCAGAACGCGGATCTATGGCCGATTATATGCGACATTGCGACCAATCCGTTGGTTCCATTTTTTTCTCTCTTTCCTCTCCTGCACTACACTTATCTTTGCTCATATAGGAGATTGACGACATGGTTTGACCTTTCTCTAACCTTTTTTTTTATTACGTATTGATGTCTAGCAACTCATCGATACCGGGAGGGGCAGAGAAGCCGACGGATCGATTGACGCTATACCTATCGATCGGTGGCCTAATCGGGGCCGGCTCTGCACTAGTATATGTGGCCTATAAACAATGGCACAAACCTTCGGGTGGTTGGTTCTCTTGGCTTACCACCGCTACTGTCACTGACTTACCTCGAAGAGACTTGTAACAAAACATTACAAAGAAACAAAACAGATGTTCATTTATCTCTTTACGATCAACATTCTGCTCTTTTTTTCTTTTTTCTTTTTATCTCAATTTTTTCCTGTTGTGTTTGTTCTTGAGATACAACTTGGAAGGGAGCCATTGTGAGTGTGGGTTGGTCATTATCTTCTCATCATCGCGGTGGTTTAATCAATAACTGCTATGACTATGGCTTCTTTGATAGGTGAAAGCTGTTTATACTATCAAAAATTGACGACCTCGTACTGTCTAGCCTCAATAGCTCAGTGGTAGAGCGTTCCACTCGTACATCGTGCCTGCACTCGGTTTCCGACCATGGAAAGGTCTGGTGTTCAATCCACCATTGAGGCATTCGTTTTGTGTTTTGCGCGGTAATCCTCTGGGAGAAGTCCTCACCAACATGCTGGCTTTCCCTAGTCATGTTGCTCTAAAGGGGGGCGGGACTATGGGGAGAGGAAATTGGGGAAAAGAGTTGTTGAGGCAGTTTATCAATGATGAGTGCGAGCTCATGGCCATTTGGTTGAGATGTATCTCGAAAGATTATTGGCTGGATACTAAGTGTTCAGCACTCTTTCTTGGTTGGCTTATCAGGAAACTGGCTCAAAGGTCCACACGGTGGGTTTGGTTCGGGTAAGCCGTGGCTGTTGGAGAGGGATCTCCAATCTACGAAATAAGTAGTCTCTACCCACCTTGCTCCAGGCTCTCTGTTGATGAGATGGGTAGAGCTTAAGTGATCTCAAGTTTTGTCAGGCGGGCGTAGGATATAATAAGAATAGTTGGTGCAATTGTATTCAGATCGAGTTCCTAGTGAAGTGTCAACGTGAAAGGATTGCTATGAGAAACGATTATTTACTGGAAGAGGAAGTGAGCTGAAGCCACGACTGTTTATCGATAGCAAAGCCGGACAAGAACTCGATTTCGACCGGATTTAAATTCTTTCTCGAAGGATCATCTCCCAAGATGATCAATGAATGTAAAGGTCCCCCGAATTCTTCTGGTTCTAATTTAGAGAATTCAGTCATACTCCCGACCAGGAATTTTTGTGTTTTCGAGGTCACTCTACATGCTGCAATACATAGAATTCGATCCGCATCGGTCAGTCTGTTCGTGTACCTCTCTTCTGATAGATGATCATCATCTTCTTCTGTTTTTTCTGCTTCCTTGGTGGACTCTTCAATTATCGATAATATTTGTTCAATCGCTGTGGTGATGGTCATGTACCGGGGCTTTTCATAAATCTTTCGGCCTCTAGTGGATCGATTGATCGTTTTTCAAATACACAAAATGAAGAACGAGATTTTTGAGTCAGAAGTCAAGGGAAATAAATGTAAGAAGAAGCCTGTATCTAATGAGAAGGAGAGTAAGTAGCTAACCTAGCCAAATTCTCGTCGGATTGTTCTTTAACTTTAATATCAAGTAAACATAAGGTATGTAACCCTAATCGGAAATTATCGTTAATTTTTTTGAACCAACTTTTAGGTCTCCAATTCGAATTAAAGAATGGGATCGAGACTGTTTGGCCGAAATGGTATAGATTGATTCCGATCGATCCGATCGCATTCAGAATTGATACGTTGTGGATCACCTGGTATTGGATTCCCTTTTTGATACATCTCAATAACAAGTCTGCATGTGTTGTTGCTCTGTTGAGATGAATAGTAAATTTGAACGTTAGTGATCATTTCTTACACCTTCCAAAGCTTTCTCGAGAGGACTCACCCAAATGGATCACCCACGACTAGAAGAGAAATATCTTCTTCAGCGGCCTCGTCTAGGATTTCATCCGACCGGGTCTCGATGAAGTCTCTGTCGGCCAAGATGAGGTTTTTACCATAAAGGGCTTGCTACACCAAAAGGTGGTATTCCCAGTAGAAAGATGATGGCATGAGTAAGAGAAGAGAAGGAAGAGAATAGGGACATGGCCATGGACTCACCAAGTCTTCCACTTGTGAATCAATCAAGATACTCGTATAACCTTCCAAGTAAACCTTCTTACTACCTTGGATCGTCTTCAATCCCTTCACAGTGATATCATCCGGCGAGGACATCCCGATCCCGATCAGATAAAACATTCTCGTCTTGATCCGCTCCCTGTCGTTTGAACGGGTATGCTACTCAACTTTCCTTAAAAAAATAAAAAATACCAAACGTCCCTCGGAAATGTAACTTCCTTGCATGTATGCGTCCACCCAGTCCACCACCAGGCTGTGGTATGCCCGGTGGCCCCAAAAGGGGCTACCTCGTTTTCGCCCTATGTAGCTGCATGGAGTAGAAGCTGACTCCCCGGGGCAATACTCTCTAGTCACCCACCGTGGATCGAAGAAAAGCACTTTGGGGTGGAGTCCTTTACCCACAAGCTGTATTTCGGGCGAAGATGGGATTTCTTTTGTTTGGATGATGATACTGGGTGCATAGACCAAGCTGACTGACATTCGCACAAGGAGAAGACTTAACATACTCTAGTTGACTTGACGGTCTCTGAACCTCCTTCATGGTGATATGAAGGTGTGTTCCGAATGTTTTCGTATATGTAAATAGATAGCTGCAAGAGTTAATCCGATATTCTCATATCACTTTGATTGATATCTACAACCGTTGACTGTCATGTGTTTCTAGAATCTGGATCGAATGGGGACGATGTAAATGTGCTGACTGCCTTTGGTCAACAGGGCAGTGGTATCGCAACTTGAATGGTGAGTGGATGGTGATGACTTGAAGTGCTTTGATGATATGATGTGTATATGCCGGTGGACATGGCCGAGTCGGCTTAAAACCACCCGGCCCTTCGCCCAGTCCTCTCCCCCCAGCTCACCTTTCCCCTCCGCCCTGCTCTCACCATGGGTGACACTGACAGCCACCCTGGCTCGGCTGATACCGATGGAGCGCTGAATGTACCGAGACTGTATCAAGCCGAGCTGATCGAGGAAGCCAAGAAGCGTAACATCATCATCCGGGCCGATACCGGCACCGGGAAGACTCTCGTGGCACTGAACCTTATCGCTTGGACGGCCGTCAAGACAAAATCGAACGTTGATGCCCATCAGATCCAGGCCTTCCTCGTTCCCACCCGTCCGCTCGTCCGGCAGCAGGCCGAGTATATTCAAACCCATTCCGAACTCCGGGTCCGAGCTTATACCGGCGATCTCCAGGCAGACCTGCGGAACGTCGACAAATGGCGCTCGGAGCTCAGCGAGGTCGACGTCATAGTCTCAACTGCTCAGGTAGCTATCAAGTCTACCCATCGCTTATGTATCTCTCCGCTCAGCGTTTCTTCTGGCCGGTTTTGAATTTCTGCCCATCGGATATAGATCTTCCATGATTTGATCTCAAAAGGATACTGGAAATTTGAGGATGTAAGAGTCTTTCATCATTTTTATTTCTGGCTGTTTGCCCGGAAAATCTGCTTGACGCGCCAGAGGAAACCGTTGCAGGTATCCCTGTTGATTTTCGATGAGGCGCACCATTGCCGTAAAAATCACATCTACAATCAGATAATGTGAGTACTTGTGCGGCATCATGACGTGGATGATACTATAATTAACCAAATTTTTTACTCACATCGATCAGGCGGAGCCATTATCATCGTCTAGCTCAAGATCCTACGCAGCGTCTACCCAAGATTCTAGGATTGACAGCCTCGCCTATCTGGGATTATAAGGACTTGGCAAAAGCAGAAAAAGAAATCAAGTGTGTGGTCCCTTGCTTGTATCGATGTTAACTAGATTGATAACGCAATTTGAAAACGTCTTATTCAAACGTCAACAGGAGTCTCCAGTCTGCTCTTGCAGCTCAGATTTATGAGGTCAAGAAGCACATCGAAGATGTTTCGCAACATAGCTTTAAACCCAACGAACTGGTCGTCTACTACGAGCCTTCTCCCCCTTTTCAGAGACCTTCGTCCTCGACCTGGGATGAGATTTATGATTTGCTCGCCATGCATGCCAGTGAGAAACTGATCAACACCTTTGAATCGGTCTTTTTGGTACTGTCTTGAACCTTCCTCTCTTCCACATCTGCCTATCATACGCCAAGAACCGTCAACTCATCACGCGCTATGATCCAGGAGTTGGGAACCTACGCATTCTCGTTATCCATTGTTGACTGGCTCAGATCTCTCCTAAACTTCCGCGGCCTAGCCCATTTAATGTCTTGGCGTCTGTTGGATCCAATTCACCGAAAACGAATCGACAGTGCTGCTGCACAACTCCTCCTGCTTTTGATCGTCGACGAGATTCCTGAAGATCAACTTTCATCTAAGGTAGTCGCCTTGAACAAAATCTTGCTCGATTACAAGGAGAGGGACGATCACGACGACTTTCTCTGCATCATTTTTGTTGAACGCCGTCAGCATGCCCGACTCCTGTCCACTCTCTTAGAGCGTAATGTTCAGCTGAAAGACTTTATCCGTCCCGGAACCTTGACCGGCCACGGTGGAGGCAACGAGAACGACTTGGGTGGGGTCAAAATGGACTCGAAAACGGTTGGTACTTGGTCTGTTTGCTGTTTCTTATCCATAGTGATTCAGTCGTTCATGATTACCTTCCTTCCTCTCTTCCACTCCTATTTACACAGCAAGACGAGACAGTTGCAAAGTTCAGGACCGGCGAACACAATTTGACTATTGCAACCAGTGTGGCCGAGTAAGGGCATGTCTTCAATGGCCAAATATGCTCGCCCTGGAGCTAATCTCATTTGGTATACTCATCAGGGAGGGTCTGGACTTCCGCTCATGCCGAGTAGTCATTCGATTCGATCAGATCAGTACTTGGAAAGGGTGCGCTGTTGTCCACTTGATTAAGATGTTTTTCATAGCCACGCGATGCTTACCTCAAGCTTTCCCTTTTTTCATATCTATGCTGATAGTTACATTCAATCCCGGGGTCGAGCTCGAGCGCGCGATTCTGACTATATCCTCATGCTCCCGACTGGTTCTTCCAACAAGTATTCTGCGTTTAGTGGCAAAGAGTAATAACGCCTCCTAAAACTTGTCAATCCAGTAAATTTTTTTCAGAAGACGACGGGCCTTTCATTGAAACCTGTTTCTTCATCTGCCCTTGTTTTACAGAGAGGAGCTCAAAGCCGTACTTTACGACAGACCAGATGATGAGCTAATCGAAGGTGGACAAGTGGAATCAACTCCTCGGTTGATTTGCCGGCTCGCCGATGGAAAGGATTCGATGTTGACTTACAGTGCCGCTCCTAGTATTTTAAATGGTGTCTGTCAGCAGATCCCAGTAGATGAGTTCCTTCCGGTCATCGCGCCGGAATATGAGGTCCTGTGCTTGGCAGACGGTTTTCAATGTTCGGTCACGCTTCCCCCGATGGCTGCTCTCGATCCATCCAAACGCACTTTCAGAGGAATCGAGATGCCAACCAAGAAAGATGCTAAACGCTCGGCCGCATTTGAAGCCTGTAAAGTTTTACGAGAGCTGGATGTACTGGATGAACATTTCCTGCCACAGAAAGAAGATAAGAATGGTCAGTCCCGTGACGCGGATGGGAGAGAAATCGAAACCACATTCTTTTCGGACCAGGTTCAGGCAATCATCCCCAACGTCTACGGCGATTTCCGGACCTCATCAGAAGTCTGGCTCCACAAACTATCTTTCCCGGATGATAATCCTCAGGGATTCTCCACGATAGGTTTCCTATGTGCTCAACATATATGCATTGCGGCCGGCTTGCAGTTATTTGACCACTATCAAGACAGTAGACCTCTGCCCGTCAAGATTGAACAGAGTCATAAGATGTCATGGGGCCAAGATGACTTAACCACCAACCTGCGAAAATTGGAAGCCTTTACTCGGACGGTGATGCAAGTCGCGGTAAACCGAAAGGCGTATGAAGGAAGACTGTTTTTCCTCGTTGCTCCTCTCCTCAATGATACATGCGAGATCGATTGGAGTCTTGTAGAAACTCCCTTGATTCCACTTTCTGATTACGCCAACCATTCAAGTGACCAATGCATCATTGTCCCAATCTCGCCTCTCCATTGTCGAATATTCGAGACCTGCGAGCCCTCCGAAGGTTTATCACATGCCTCTCAACCTCATCTGGTCCCCGATTATCCCAGCAATGAAGAATTCCGCAAAAAGACCTCGAAATTCCACAACCTCGGTCACTATTACAAGGTTGTCTACGATCTGCAGCACAAACAGTTCCAGGGGAAATTAGTCTATGTCCAAAGTACCTTTCACGTCTTGGATAATCTCTCCAAGTCCGAATCGACAATGCCTCAGCCATACCGCGTTTTGGTACCGTTGAATATCTGTAAAGGGACCTGGATTCCACGATCACTTTGGAAAGTATTCAGTTACTTACCATCGTTGACTCGTCTTTTACACGATGCACTTCAGGCGATTGCTCTCTTCAAACGACTGAATTTTCCAACAGTCCCACTCCCGCTTGCAATCGAAGCACTTACCCCACCTGGTGTCGGGGTTCCTTGGGACTACCAAACGCTTGAGACTGTTGGCGATGCATTCCTTAAATTCGCCACATCCGTTCACGTGTATCTCACCCACCTCAAGAAGGGTGAAGGTGACATGAGCCATGTCCGAGCCAGGTCGATCGCCAACGCCTACTTACGAAGGAAAGCCGTCCAAGCCAACCTGCCAGCCTCTATCCTCAGCCAACGCTTTCGCACCGACAAATTCAGAGACGTTCAAACAGAAGACGGGACAGAGCTCGCCAACGGGAACTTCTCGAGAAAGATCCCACGACGGTTATTGTCCGATGTCGCTGAGGCACTCTTGGGCGCAGGGTTCCTGACTGGTGGGATTGAATTCGGGTTGAAATTCGGAACGGCCCTGGACCTTTGCTTTGGAGGCACTTTACCCTGGAGCCAACGAAAGTTCAATATAAATTTCGCACATGATGCCGAAGAGAAGCTCGAACCATCGCTACTCCTTAAATGCGAACAGCTCGAACGAAAGATCGGTTACGTCTTCCAAGAAAAAATGTTGTTGGTTCAAGCCTTAACTCACCGCAGCGCGAACTCATACCTGACTCACTGTTACGAGAGGGAGGAGTGGCTTGGAGATGCGGTGATCGACATGTGGATCATCGAGCATACCTACAAACGCTTCGAGAATGTCACCGCGGATGAATTGACTCTAACCCGATCTAAGGTTGCTTCTAATGGTAGTCTGGGTTTCTTAGCCATCAAAAAATTAGACCTCCAGGAGATCATCATCCACAAGTCGGAGAATTTTCGCGAAGCTTGTGCGGATGCCGTAGAAGCTATCCAACCGTTTAGGAAGATCGAAGACTATTTCTCAAACATCAATAACCTATTCGTGGTCTTTGATCCCCCCAAAATGTTGAATGACGTCTTCGAAGCTATTGTTGGTGCGGTGTTCATCGATAGCGGCTTTAACCTACAAACTGTCTATCGAACCCTGGATATCCTCTTCGAAGATGTCACGCCAGGGTTGTCCAGGAACGTTTCTCGGGACCCCGTCTCCGTCCTTTTGAGACTCCGTGACCGTTATCAATGTACGCAATTGCGCCGAACAACGTGAGCTTTTTTATTCGTCGATCTCATTTGAAAACGGTTACTAGATTCTTATGGCACATATATTCAACCCACTGATATATAATTTTTACCTCCTCTTCGGCCGTTTCTCATCAAAAGAACCACAATCAATGAGCCCAATCCCGAAGGAGATGACAAAGAGCCCATTTCAATCAAGGACTGTCGGATCGAGTTCCATGGGCAAGAGATCGCATGTGGCCGACACAAAAGTTCAACAAGCGTGGCCGAGCAGAGGGCTTCACTTGAAGCAATCGAGGTCTTGCGAGGAGATGATCAATCATCCGAAATTATGACTCCCGATGCTGTGTGGTCGAAATGTGATTGTATGAAGTTGGCCATCGCCGCTTTGGCAATCGAATCAACCTCAACCAAAAGCAAGGTAAGAGTCACATATTGGGTGGGCGTTATGGGGATAACCAACTACGTTACTGATCATCCACGTGATTCTTATTCCTTACTCGAATTAGAAAACCGGCAAGAAGAAAGAGAATACACTTTTTAGTAGCTCTCAAGCTAAAGATAGCAAAACGAATGAACCACTTGGCCAAGTGACAGAAGAAAACCGGACAGAAATGGGAAGTAAGACCGGCAAATGTCCGGATTCAACCTCAGACTGTTTCTCAAAGAAGAGAAAAATGAACCTATAAAACCCATCTCAATCCTCCTCACTGTCAACCTTCAAACCATTCCTGCTCTCCGGCTCTTATCGACCGTGTTCTTTTCTCTAAATATGTGTGCTCGACCGCGAAGGATCTCAACGACCAGACCTGATGCCATGGGTCTTATGAAAACTGGCTGGTTGATATCCATTGTAGCTAAAGAATTATGGGTAGATGACATTGTGATCTGTATCCTCCCTCCCGCTGAATTATTTAATTCCCTCTAAAATCGTGTATTCCGACCTCTCTGCTATACATATATGTGTACTACACTATATCGGTGTACAACCCCTTCTTATGTGCACCCTCCCGCTTGATCCTGTATTACCCATGTCAATCAATTTGTTGTTGTTCATGTGTCCAAGGTGTGTTGTCGAATCAAACTAGGCTATGTTTGGCAGATACGACTACGAATTTCCTGAGCGTGGGCAACGTGATACATACCTGCACCTTGGCCAAGAATGCTGGGACTTCCGTTATAAACTTCGGTCTAGACATTTTGGCTGAACGCTGTAGATGAAAAAGACTCTCATTTGACATTACGTCCCGCCTTCTATGCTTCGTGATTTATGCGCCTGTCAGTAGACGGAAGTACAATATTTGCAACATGTCATCGTCGCTGGGCGAAACCTGAGGGCAAATAGACTCTTTTCAGACCAACTTGTTTAATGTCTCAAGAGGAAAATTCAGACCCGTCGAGTTCAGATCTTTACGAGGTTGGAAGAAAATGTTTGATCTCAATTCGAATACAACTTGCAAGCTAACAAGTGAACTTAGGAAAGGCTTGGATGGTACCGAAAAGAAGAATGATCCTTGGGGGAGAGATATAATTTTAGGAAGTCTTGGGGGCCGATTGTGGTGGCCGCGCGCTAGTCTTGATCTGAATAAGTTCTCGTACTAAGCCTAGATGCTCTTGTTTGGTTTCGATCGTGCTCTGTAGTTGGTCTAGATTCACTCCGAGGCCTAGCACTTTACGATTCAGGCAGCTTCGAGCTGATGCGATAGGCTAGACAAAGAATTAGAAAAAAAAAACACTTAAAATGAAACTTTCGACCCGCGGATTCGGATGGATAAGTGGGAAGGTAAGTGGTGTTCAATAGAAAGCAGACCTGGTCGATCAAGTAACCCGTCCCAACATCCAGCATTATACGCGATGGGTCCTTCAGTTTCCCAGGAACGTAAAGTGAGGCGGTCAAAGGCACGAGGATCGGTTCTTGCTTCTTCTGGATGACATCGATCGACTCTATTCCTGTACTAAATTTGGCTATTGCGCCTTGCAATTGGGCAAAGGAATTGGTGAGATGGATCAACTCCTACGGAGGACAAAATCGGGAACATTTCTGTACATGGTCAGCAACCCGGAGTCTCGCTTAGCGTAAGCTTGAAGTACAGACCTGGTCGAGTTGTTCCTTGACGCTAGCCAGCTGACTAGCATCAAGGTCCTGAACATTCAGCGGTGCTTGAGCTGATTGTGCCATGGTCGACCTGGGCGGTGACCGCGAGGATGGCTGGATAAAAGAGTACAGCGCTGGGGGATATCACAGCGGCTGTCACTGGGGGGCCACGCGCGGAGTGAGCCTGCAAAGGTGTCACGACCTCACGCATCATCGCCCAACAAGAACCCTCTGACGCTGGCTATGGAGAAGAAGGTGGGAGTGGAGCCATTTGTAAGAACCAGCCCATGGCTGGCACCGATGAGCTTGTTCATGAGTTGTGTAATCACCACGAAGCTGGACATCTTGATTCTCAGCGAAGAAATGTGGCATTTGACACTCGAGTACGACCAGTCGGACATAAATCAGAGGAGCAAAGCGACCAGCTCAACCTAAGGCCTAGTTGTACTCTGGATCAGCATTTTGTCTCGCAGGGGATTTCAATTTTGTGACAGAATAATTGCTACATTTGAGCCATACGATGAATACCACAAGTGTTTACATAGAATGTGATAGCGTTTAGATACAAAGGAGATATGTATAAATAGGTTTTTTTTATTGAGTTGATAAATATGGAACACGGGGAGGTGGGTTGGGGAAAAAGATGCTCTTAAGCCTTGGAGAGGAGCATGGCGACCTGTTTGTCGTCGATGTGAGCTGATTTTTCGCCTTTGGGTTGGGTGGCTTTAGAGCCACAAGTGCTCAAGATGCTGGTAACAGCTTTCTGGAGTGTGTGTTCCGGGCTAAAGTATAACAACCAGACCAAAAA
>LUKR01000952.1:0-15547 GCA_019395275.1 Puccinia brachypodii
GAAGGGTCCAACTGGGACCCACAAGGACTTTGGGTCCCCCAATTTACTTTCCTCCATGTTCCCTCCCAATCGTCCCTGTTGACCTCCCTGTACATAGGCACATACATTTTATAAATACATTTTTTCAATGCAGATCATCATGAAACCAAAAAAAAAAAGTATAAATGTCGCCCCTGGCGCGCCTTCAATGTGCCAGCCAAAGGCGCGCATTGCTGCCAGCCCTGAAGGCGCCCTCCGGCGCGCACTTTTCTAAAAGTGGCGCCGTCAACCCTAGTTACCTGAGATCATCGCAAATCATCATGAGAACCCTTCCAAAATATCTAAAAACCCGCACATCAAGAGTAAATTGCGATAGCACTAGCTCAATCTGTTTCCATGCTGTATCAATTAAATGTTGAGTTGACCTCAAGTTCAAAGCAGCAATAGATTGCGCCCACAAAACTCCCAAATATCTGTCTGGCCTGCCGTTCGAGGGAAAATCTGTCCAGCATCATCCCATTCGGGAATTAGTCGCCAGTTCTCGTATGCTTGTTCGACATTTGCAATCGTTTCAAGTGTATCAGTTGAAATAGAAATCAGTCCCGAACTCATAGTTTCATTTATATTCATCACTTTCCGGCCCCAATCTCCATTGATTCGCCAAGGGATCCAAGAAGCCATTAATTGAGCCGCACGCAGAAGACGAGTACTCACCTCTCAACATCAAGAATCCTCTTTCATCAAGCGTAGACTTCTCAAAATGAAGGCGCCAAAGTAGCAGGGAATACTAGTACTGCCCCTAAACGCTGAATTGGTTTCAAAAATTCTCCCCAAATATAAGTCCAAAAACTAGATCGCTTGACATTACTTATTCTTCAACATGGATCATTTTCAATATGACTGCAGTGTAGTACACTTTAAATAAATGGCGAAATGTTGAATGAGAAGGGTTTGCGTGAAACAAGCAGATTCATCTGTTTTCCATAAACTCGCAGCAATGATCAAGTGTTACTAGACTGTTTAAGTTTAACCACTGGCTCTACTATGATCATGAGATGAAGACATGAGACTAGACTGGAGAAAAGAAAAAAAAAATCCATTTCAACCCCCCAGCCATGGCCAAAAAAAGCACATCAGATAGCTGGGTTTGTGCCTGGTTGTAGATTCCTTTGCACATATCGCCATAACTGAACTGGGTTCTTCGAGCTTCCCCACTACATCAGAATTATTCTACATTAGCTATCAGATGTGTCAAGATTCACAAAGAAAACAAATACTCTAAACCAGTAGAATTCTATGATGTAATAGAGGAAACAAAACAAACTGGAAACCGAGAACGAGAACGAACGACAGAGAGAAGGACTACAACGAGAGGGGAAACATTTTGGAAATGAATCATTTGTGTATTTTTAACTGCAGATGACGAGACTAAGTACCTAAATGTTAAACAACACGATGAAGACAATTTCAAAAACTGGGGGGTTATATGTAGGAGGTTCTCCAAAATAACTCCCAAGCCTTAATGATTGCTGAATTGTAAATGGAGGTGCGCTAGGAGAATCTAGGAAAGGGATTATTACGAAAATCGAGTCTTTCGGAGCGAGGTTGAGAGTTAGCTCGTCAGTCTTAAGATCATGAACGCAGTAGACTTTTGTCCAGGGTTGGCTATGGGATAGTCGAGGAACTGAGCCAGCCATTATCTATTTTTGATTGGTCGGGTTCGAGTGCTACGACGTGGCTGTAGCGGTGGAGGCGGAGGTAATCCATCAGATGTGTGGACGTGCGAAAGACTGGCACTTCCCAACGAGCCACTCTGGAACATTGAATACTCGGACTGAGTCTCGGTATCTCGGTGATCGTCCTCGCTCGGGTATGGATGGGGACTTTTGATCTCCTCCAGTTCATACTCCAAACTTTCTTCCTCAGAGACTTCATCATCCGCCAGGCTCCCGCTGGTATTCGCTTCGCGGGCTATTTCCGTCCCATGTCTCGATTCCACCGGTTTTTGGAACCGCTCCTCTCGGCTGATTCCATCATTTCCCAGAATCCTAGGTGGGAGACTCGGTAAAGATTCCGATTTGAAACTGATCCGGTTTTCGTCTGCTCGACTTGCACGCCTATGAAGCTTGAAAAATTCCTGCCGGAAGCTCATCCATAGCAATCCCGCGCCGATTCCCAGAAGAATACAAGCCGAAAGTGGGAAGAATGTGCATCCCTGTAAACCTCCATAGAGTGGTATTGTTTTTGCAGAATCCGTCAGTCGCGTCTCTCGTGTCAGCCCGGTAAAGATTACCACACAGGCCAGGAATGTACCGAATCCGAGGATACTGGATGTTAGTGCTACGATTGCGGCATGCTTCCATTGATAGTAGTTTGGAGAGAATGAAAGGGCCAAGGCGATCAAAGCAAGAAAGGCAGCTGTCGAGACGATTCCAAAAGCGGGAGAATTCATCCCAAAATAGCATCAGAGCGGAGCCCCCAGGAATGCTTTAAATCAGATAAGTTTTGCTTACCAACAATCAGCCAAAACAAGAATAATGTCTGTGTAGAGCTCAATTCCCCCGCCGCATCAGGCACGGTGGAGGACATACGGAATGAATAGCCTGCTTTGGTCTTTGTGCATTTCACCTGAAAACCTTTATCCAAATCAGCCTTTGGCTTCTTCTTCCCCAATTTTAAATCCAGCTCGTCGTGGTCAGGGATCTCTTGGTAATAAGTACAGGCGCCCCAAAAACCTGTTCTGACCTCAACCTTCAAGTCATCAATCTCAAATACTGCACGCCAAAATGCCAAGCCTTTAACGACTGGTGTCGAGAGTAATGGTAAAAGCCTTTCAGAAAAAAACAATCCGTCAGACTCAAAGTTGTAGTAGATTAATTTGAGTAAGCTACCAACAGAAGTGTAATGCCAAAAATCAAGCTGATGGATCCCATAAGTTTCAAGCCATTCATCACTTCACTGCTTCAATGTGAAAAGTTGTATCAATGTGTGTTTGGTAGCTTCTTGCATGCGATCGTGGGGCGGAATAAGATTTGACAGTGATTCCGCAAGTAGTGCAAGCCCACTATGGTACCAGTTGCAACTTCTTGAAGACAATTGGCGGGGGTTGTGTTTATTTTCTTGTTCTCGAACCTGAACCTAATGTTGTGAGTATCAAGAATGAATGGGAGTGGTCTAAATAACGAATGTCATAATTTTTCCGGGAACTAATGTAGATGTAATCAGGTTGAAAAGAATGGATGTAATATCAAGATCCCCAGAAACTATGATGAAACTTGGTGAGAGATACTTCGGTGTTTGTTGGAGGGAGAGAAGGAGTGAATGAAAGCTTCTTGATGGAAAGCTTGTTCCTGAGTTTGAGCAGATTGGAAGGCGGGTCAGTAGAATCCTGGGTACTGGTAATATACTAGCAAAGATCCGCCACTCAGACAGATGTCGATGAGTAATATGGCTCAGTGAGACAGGGCATCTTCCATGAAGCCTCACAAGAAAATGTGTAAACTGGTTGATACCATATCCCAAACGCATCCGCAGGCGCAAAGGACTCGAAACCGCTCGACGGAGGAGCTCTATGGCAATGTACCCCAGGCTTGGTTGTCTCCGGCCTGACAACAAGCTTCGTGGTCTCATCCAAGTTCCAACGAGCTCAATTTCGAATCGGAAACACCTCGCCGGTATGGACTATGCTAAACTTTGATCAAGCCTCGTCTCGCAGTACGATCCATCTCAGGTGTGTCAGATGGAGTCTCTAGAGCAATATACGAAAATCGTCCAGAAGAACCTCTTGGATAACACACCAGTCCACAATCCTTGCTACTGACACGGCTTTGACTGTCTCGGTCCGCCCGTGCATCAAGCGGCTTCCACATGACATCTAGGAAATTATTGAGTTATCTGCTATCGGGCCATCAGTGGTTAGGATCAATGGTAGCAAGGGTATCAACAAGTTGTCTTTTATACACCTGGTTGATGTGGCCCACTATGGACTATGCTAAACTTTGATCAAGCCTCGTCTCGCAGTACGATCCATCTCAGGTGTGTCAGATGGAGTCTCTAGAGCAATATACGAAAATCGTCCAGAAGAACCTCTTGGATAACACACCAGTCCACAATCCTTGCTACTGACACGGCTTTGACTGTCTCGGTCCGCCCGTGCATCAAGCGGCTTCCACATGACATCTAGGAAATTATTGAGTTATCTGCTATCGGGCCATCTGATAGGGCGCAATCAGCATCCTGTGACCCTTCTCTCTTGAACGATGATTGCAGGGCCAGATGCATCGCATCTTGCAACAGCCTGGATTGACTGTGATCCAACCTGCCGGTTTCCTTGCCGCTGCCCCACTCACGCCTACTCCAGCCCGATAAACTCGGTTACAAAGACTGAACGAACTTCAGCCGAGCCGGTTGGTTGATCTTGTCCGGGACCGAAGCAGTCCATGTGGTTTAGAGTTCATTCTACAATGAGATCTATCAAGGCAACCTAGTTGAAACGTTTGGCTATAGAGGAAATCGCTCTTGGCCCAATTCCTGGTCGGTTGTTGTGAGCAACTGATCTCACCAATCGAAATACCAGCTCTTTGTGATAAGGTCCAACCCGATCTCACGGGCGCACGATACCTATAAAATGCAGGTTCAGGATCAACAATGCTGATAACCCCATCCTTCCGCTCCAACTAAACACCTGGCATCCAATCGTCCTATTTATTCCTCACTCCCTCCAGAAACTACATCGTTGACCACCACACCGAGCGCCAAGCTTCAACTTTTTGTTAAACTTCGGACAGTTTTCCATATCTTCGGACTTGAAAGACTTCTATAAGACTTTTTTAAACTCCGGACAATTTTCCATATATTCGGACTTGAAAGACTTCTACAAGACCAGGCGCAGCCACCCATTTCCAAACACACAATCCCAGAAGCCAAAATGCAGTTCACTTGCATATTCATTTCGATCGTAGCGACTATCATCACCACACCCGCGGTCACAGCTGTTCCAACTTTTGGATTGGGTCATAGAAACGTAAGTTTTGAGAAAAACATTTGAATCAAAGCCATATTGAAAACTGATCACTCGACCTTTACTTTTTCCAAAGGGTTACGGCGGGTACGGGGGCAGATACGGTGGAGGATATGGCTCCGGGTACGGTGGAGGATATGGCTCTGGGTACGGTGGAGGATATGGCTCTGGGTACGGCGGGGGATCATATGGCTCCGGTTACCGTGCAGGTGGATATGGAGGGGGATACGGCAATGGTTACGGCGGAGGTTATGGGGGAGGGTACGGAGGTGGAAGTGGGGGTGGGGGTTTAGGGTTGGGACTAGGGGTGAGATTTCATTGAGAAAACTGAGATCATTGGAGTGATACTAACTCTCTTGCTTCACCTTTTTTGGTACATCAGCTCGGCCTTGGCTTGGGTGGAGGCATCGGCATCTAACAAACCCCACGCATAGATTGACAAACTGAAGGGCCCGGACCGCTGTCCATTCCAATTTTACAAATTTCATAGTACATAGGTCTCCTTATTGGGCTCCTTTCTCCATTTTGTCTTTGTACTCAACTTAGCGGGCTGTATCATAGAAAATCATCAAGTTTTTGGGGACCAGAAATTAACACAGAAAAAACAAAGAAAAAAAAATAGGGATTAATAGTCGCGTTTATGCGGCTGCTGTTGGTGTTGAGAACTTGGGACATCTCTGCTAGAATTATGAGTACAGGTGGGAGAAGCAACAAGGAGATTTCTTGGGAGGAGACAAGAAAAAAGCCAGGAATGGACTTAAAAAGCGACACAGGGACTCAATTGGCACAATTTCAAATGATGATAACCAATGATTTGATGCACTGTGTAGTGGCTGGTTAAATTGGTCAAGCTGTGGTTGAGATAAATGAATATGAAAGAAATATGAATATAGGAAAAAGAACAAGACACATTAGTTGAAGAAATTATGCTACTAATTAGGGTTCATAGACTACATAAGTTTTCTCTGACAACAGAAAACAAGCTGCTTGAGATTCTATGATCTAATCTACTTCAATGTGATTTATGCAAAAGAGATAAAATGGGTGAGTATAAAAAGGGATGATTTTTAGGGATGAGAAGAGAATTGCAACAAATTCTATCCTCCAGTTGATGAAATTGTCTTGATCATGACACTACCAGCATAATTGGCTGGGCTCAGATCATCCCAGTTAAACTGGGATGCCCCAACCAATTTCAACTTGGTTGATATTAACCAATGAAATAGAATTCAAAGGGGGGTACATTGGATTTTTAATTAATTGGGTTAGATCAACCAAGTTTAAATTGGTTTAGTGCATCCCAGTTTAACTGTGATGATCTCATCCTAGTCAATTATGCTGGCAGTGTAAGGGATTTGCAAATACAGAACCTGACCTTTTTGAAGATCAAATAATTTCTTAGCCTCTTATATATACAAGATCTGGGAATGCATTTGAAACTAATCTACACCCAAAACCAAGGAAAAGAAATACCTTTGAGAGCATGTTCCGTGTGATGCGCAAAACTGAGATAATTTCCGCCATTTTCCAGCCCAGCAACTGTGTGTCAGACTGTGTTTGGGTAAGTTTAAGTTGATTTCCCGTCAAAGCTACAGTTGCATATTCAATATGCAACCCGCCCCCTTGAGAGTTGTGGCCACTCCCCCCGGTCGGACCCCCGGCAGTCGACCGCCATGTCTCCTCGACCACCACTTCGCTCTCTCAGCAGCAGCACTACCAGCCTGGGCCAGCCTCGTCCAGCTTCTCACTATCTGCTCCATCCTACTCGGCCCGAAAAGCAGATACCCTCAAGGAGAATCCATTATTCGAAGCAAAATACATCACAAGGTATCGCCTCAACCAGCCCTCCCGAACAGTCCCTGCAATGGAAACCCATACACTCAAGACTATCGCTCTCTCGCCGGATGGCTTTCTACCAAGCACTCTCGAAATCCCGCCTCTCATCCCTCATCACTCTCACCACGATGGCCAGCTATGCACTCTCTCCGATCACCGCCGCCACGCCACCGAGCTCATTGACCACCCTACTAGCCACCGCAACCGGTACTTTCCTTTGTTCGGCCTCGGCTAATACGCTCAATCAAATTTTCGAGGCACCCATGGATGCACAGATGTCAAGGACTCGGTCGAGACCTTTGGCTAGACGAGCGATCTCGACACACCATGCTAGTGTCTTTGCCACCGTCTCTGGACTGAGTGGATCGGTAATACTGGCTACGATGGTCAACCCCACGACGGCCCTTCTGGGGGTCTCGAACTTAATTCTATACGCCTTTGTCTACACCCCACTCAAGCGGATCTCGGTCACCAACACCTGGCTCGGTGCGCTCGTCGGTGGATTGCCGGCCCTGATGGGTTCGACTGCGGCTGGTGCCACTCTCAGTAATCCTGCTAGCTGGCTCACCGCCGCACTACTTTACGTTTGGCAGTTCCCACACTTTAACTCCCTTGCCCATAGTCTCAGGAGGGATTATGCGCGTGCAGGTTACATGATGATGGCCAACATCCAGCCGGCCTTGAACGCCCGAGTCAGTCTCAGATACGCACTCGCCGCAGTCCCTCTCTCAAGCTGGTTAATCCCATACTACGGCCTCACCACCTCGACGTTTGGAATCCTCAGTCTGATCCCCAACTTGGCTTTAATTGTCCCCGCTTTCCGATTCTGGATCGCTACTCCTAATGGACCACTCTCTCAAAAAATCATCAACTCCCTGGCCAACTCTCGCCCCCTTCGTCCCCTTCATCATTCAATCACCAATATCTCAAGCAAATTCGAATCAAAGGCTCGTCAGGAACAAGAGGCTAAAAAACTATTCTGGGCTAGCTTAATTCATTTACCAACACTCTTGATCCTCATGATGGCTTGTAGACCCTCCCCCTCTTCTGAAATTGAAGATGGTGTTCCTTCATAAAGAAAGATATGTATTTATTTCAGAATGATTTAATCAGATTGAAGACAAAGAGACAGTTTCTGTTTTTCTGCTCTGAAACACTCATCACTCATCTCCTTGTTAAACAAACCCGGGACATGTCCTTTGGGATGGTCTTCTCACCCCGCCCCCGACCCTGAGTTACCAAGTTAATCTCCAAATATTATTCAGCACCAAAAGTTGGAGTTAGAAATAGCAATACAAAGCTGTCACATAATCTGTCATGGAGTTTCACTCAATCTTACCAGATTATAACTTATTGTAATGCTGGCTGTTATTGTGGTTTACAAAGCCCATCCTCAGTGTGAGTGGGGTGGTCACAGATTTGAAACACAGGAGGTGTAAGCACACATACATGGAAATTGCACCATGCCAACTTTGCCAAAGGGTGTGTCACCAGAAAGAAAGTAGGCCAGTGGAGCAATTTGGCATGCTGGATTAGGTAACTTGTGGATTGGTGGAGGGGTTCTGCCAAGTGCTAGCAGGACTGGAACTAGCAAACAAAGGAAAGTGAAGGGACTCAACCAGAGCAGGGAAAGTGAACATGGCTGCAATGGAGAGAGAGATAATGTGGGATAGCCGCTGTTGGGCACTGAGGGGTTGACAACATTGAGAGCCTGGAGAGGACTCTGATCTACAAAGTAGAGGAAAAGGCAGCAGTGGGTGAGTTGACTCACAGCAAGGTGGGATGTGTACATGGTATACAGAATTCCAGGAGGGGTATACCCAACTGGCTGGGAGCAAGGTTGATCAGAGCTAGAAAAAGAGCAGGGACATGCATCTGGATGAATGGATTGGTGTAGAACCATGGGACAGGAAGGACAGTCAATGGAGGCGGCAGAGTGGGTAGGCATGAATCAGGAGGAGGATTTTCTATCCCACTATTCTAACATCTTATTATAATTATTACATTATTGTAATCAGAGAATATTATTATTTGTTAGAGTATTTGGGTTTTCAGATTTAAAAGCCAAATGATGGAGGAATATAATTAGGTTGACATAGTCATCTTGAGCTGTAGTCTTGCTAGTGTTAAGACTCACTTATTCTGAAACTGGAGAAAGAGGGATCTAGTCATATATCCTTACCCAGGGTTGTTGTCACCCTTTATTTCCACACTTTCCAAATGAGGCCTGAGATGTGTCACTATATATTGATGCTGGAAATAAATGTATACTCATATTATGTATTGTCAGAAGTTGATTAGATTTTGAAATTCTTTAGGGGTGATCATTTCTATTAACCACATTGTAAGTGTAAGTGTACATAACTTGAGACACAAGGTAAAAAGAAAAGAAAGAAAAAAACACAACAAGCTGTGACTTTTTGATCTCAAGGAGAGATTGAGTTCCCTGATCAAGCACACATGCTAATGCCCTAATTTTCCTGAGCAGTATTGGAGGGAACTGATGAGATCCAACAGATTGGCTTGGAGTCTTTTCTTTCCCAAAGAAAGAGCTTCGGGTGTTGCTCGCTCCCCGGGGGGTGTGCCGACCTTCATCTTTCCGCTCAGGACGGTCAACAGGAGTGGAAAAGCGAACGATTAGCGAGGAGATGAGCAAGGAAAGCGTTTCGTTGAGCCAGGCGATCGACCGACTCAAGCTCCTGAGGGATACCGGCGTTCGCCAGAGCGAGGAGGTGGTCCAACTGGGCCAAGTTGTCGTGGGAAGTGGTGCTGCTGGACGAAGTAGCCGATTGGGAGATGACCGTAAGATACCCTCCTTATCTTGCCTTGGATCTCCTCACATTCTGATCGCATGTATCTCTTCCTGTGCGTTTCTACGATCCAGTTTGGACGGTTTATGAACAGGTCGCTGTGGCTGCAGTCGATCTAGGAAACGTTCAACTAGCTAAGGTGTGAAGACGATATTAAGATAATCGAAATAGAATGAATAGACTGTCGATCCTTACTTATCTATTCACCACACAGACGGTCATTCAAAGATTAGAAACCAAGTTTCCAAACTCGGCTCGAGTGACTGTCTTACATGGAATGTTGATCGAAGCCCAAGGGGATCTACTAGGAGCTAAAGCTTTTTACGAACAAGAGTTGGATAAAAAGTTTAGCTCTAAGAATGCTGATTTGGGTAGTGTAGGAGAACTCAACATGGTAAGTAAATATGAACCAGAATAAACCTTTCCTTGATCGAGAAAACTGAAATTTCGTTCATCTTAATTAACACCTCAAACAAACAAACAAACAAAAATAATGTAACTATTTTTTTTTTTCAGCGGGTTCGAAAACGCTTGATAGCACTCCACCTACACCATTCGCCACCTAGTTACACGACAACCTCCCAATCTGCATCCAAATCATTATCCACATCATCTGCTCCGTTTTCACTGCATACGGCCATCCAACTGCTAGTCGACCATCTTGATACGGTCTATTCTGATCCGGAGGGCTGGCTCCAACTTGCAGATGCTTATGCCAGTCTAGGATTGTTCAGTCACCCTTCCTTTGTTTTCCCCTCTTGTGATCACTCAATCTTACCCCCGGTAGTTTTCTTGTTCTTCTTTTTTTTTTTCTGGGTTCTAGATACGAGCAAAGTTTGTCTGCCTTGGAAGACTTGATCCTAATCCAACCTGAAAATACGTTCCATATCCTGCGATATGCTGAGACTGCATACACGGCAGGCGAATATGAACTGTAAGTATTAATAAATACTTACGAAAAAGATCAAAGGAGATGCTGATGAGGTTTCTCTCGGTTTACAGATCTTATAAAACATATCTTCGAGTGATCGAGTTGAGTGATCGGATATCTACCGAGTCGAAAGGAGGGCCGTGTCGGAGAGCAGCACTTGGATTGAAAGTTGTCAGTATATCAATATACTTCTTTCTTTCTCTTTCCATTTTTGCGCATATCACTCTTGAACATAGGGGGAACAATAGAACTTCATCTAGAAGATAGGTTGAGGCAGAAAAAATAACCATCACTCATTGATTTTCCTTTTCTTTCTCTCTCTCTTTGGTTGATAGTGTATTCAACGGTTACCAAAAACGAGTCAGAGGCAAGAGATAGAGAAAGTGATTGATAAGGAGTTGGTAACTTGTTACAGTCAGGATTGGGTACCACTTCAACCCGGCTTACGAGTATCCTCTGAACCTTGTAAAAAAGCATTAAAAACTTTCCTTCTTAATCATTCATCCTCTTCTTCTTCTTCATGATCTTAGAGGGAAATCATCACTTGATTATTGATCTGCAACTGTTTTACCAATGGTTAAGTTTTTCTGGTTCTGTATATGCATACCAGGCCTCCATGTCTACCACGGAGCCAAAAAAAAAAGGTGACACAGCAGATCTGTACAGGCGTTGTGATCAT
The DNA here is from genome assembly GCA_019395275.1 of Puccinia brachypodii. Taxonomy (NCBI): domain Eukaryota; kingdom Fungi; phylum Basidiomycota; class Pucciniomycetes; order Pucciniales; family Pucciniaceae; genus Puccinia; species Puccinia brachypodii. The sequence goes on from LUKR01000952.1 coordinate 11,256, forward strand.
CCCAGGTTGGGACACTCAGTAACTACTAACGGAGGGACAAGAGACATTAAAAATTTTCCTTTCAATTATAGAGCATACAACAATAAAAAAAGATGAACATAAGAGATGATCCCCGAAAGATAGTTGGGATGAATTGGATACATCGATAAGTATAGGAATTGAATGAAAGGTAGAACTAATAGTAGTATTATTTGATGATGATAAGGGTAGGGGGATAGTTGAATGAGATGATAATTGAAGAGCGTCTTGAGGATTCGGAGAAGATTGTAGATCACTGTTGTTGACAACTCGGGTAAGGTGAAGAAGAATCGGTAGAAGAAGGATTGGGTTGGGTGGGTTGGAGTGTGGCTTGACGACGGAGTAGACGAGGATCTTTGCTAGTACTAGTTCTGATCGTAGGTTGATCGGAGTGAGAGTTGGGATGGAGTCGTTTAGCGATCGATTCTAGAGTGATAAGACGAGCTTCAAAGTCCCGAACTAATTCTCTAACAAGATCAGTGAGATGTTTGATGTGCTTAGAGGCCGTCGATTCGAGTGTTGATTGGACATCTTGATGCATCACTCGAACCGAACGTTGTAGGTTATCTGGGATCTCTTCTTTTAAAACTGTGGTGACCTCGGTCCGAAGATTTTCGATATCTGTTATGATCAGATCTAATGCGTTTCGTGTTTGGACAATCACTAGATGTGAAAAGTTATCTGGAACTTGCTCTGATTCTGGTGGTTGATCGGTAGTGAGTACTTCCTGTTGAGGGGAGTTATTCGATTGACTATCAAGGATCATCGAGTGGTCTTGATCTGGATCTGGATCTGGAGGTGCTAATCGAGACTGATGAGGAAGGGAAGTTGAAGTGTTAATCAGTTCTTTTATCCTCTGAATCTCTTGCTCTTGAACGGCTAGTTTTTCTTGAAGGCTCTCGATCATCTGACGATGTTCAGCACGGATTCGTTCGACCTCTTCCTCGTTCCTTTTGATCTGTTTTTCTAGTATCTTGGAATGAGCGGTCAAGTTCTTGTACTCTTCTGTACTAGTGATAGACGAGCCGCTCGATCTCTTGCCGATGGTAGTAGATCCGTTCGTCGAAGTAACGGCTGATGATGATGTTAGATTTTGGAAGATGTGATAAAATTCTAGAGCGATATCTTGAGATAATTTCTGGATCTGTTGAAGGGATTGATCTCTGAATGCTAGTTTACGTGCTTGATCATCTCGAATGGTTTGGTTACTGGGGTCCTGTTTCAAGAGTTCCTCGTTCTTTTGGATGAATCGTTCGGTGGCTTTGAGTTCTCCAGCGAACCGATTGCCATCGATGATCAGTGTCCTGCAAACCAAGAGATAGTCAGGATGTCGTTTCGCTTCGAAGGATCCCAAGAGGTTGAGTGTCCTACTGACTGGATGGTCGCTGGGATCAGCTCGGCCGTTCCAGAGTCGGCCATCTTGCTCCTCGCCAAGTTCTGCCGGCCCCACCCGCTCCGACCGACGATGGCAGCCGATCTGCTCATCCCCATCCTCGGTGAGTCAGTCTGCCCTTCTTGGCTGCGAAGACCCACTGATCCCGTCGGAAGATCACCAGCCGGCCTGCCTGCTCATCCGGGATGGTTACCCAAAGTAAGCCATCCGCCTCCAAATCCACCGACCAAGAATTAACCAAAAACAAAAACTATTCTTCAGTGGATGGTCTTGATCGCTGGTGTGTCGATCCTCAACGGACTCCAGAATTATTTCTCGTTAACTGGAGCTCGAAAAGTCTATGACCGACGTCCAGATCGGGGTAACTATTTATTCTGACACTCAGATCACATTCGAAAATCTGATCGATATCTACATCTCTTGGTTCAATTCAATTAGTTACTGCACTCCAAAGTAGAAATTTCGGGACTTGGACTATAACCGCCGGTTTAGTCCGATTATATGCTGCATACAATATCTCTAATCCAGGGTAAGAAATCGAACCTCGAGCTGACCAGATACGTTCCTCTTTCATTGACGATTATCTTAACCAAACATCTCCCCCAACATACCAAAAAAAAAAACCCCTAAAAGGTTATATCATCTTGCAATAGGAACATACGCTATTGCATTATCACATTTCTTGATCGAAGCTGTCGCTTATAAGACCACCGGATGGGGCGTATTGCCCCCATTCATCGTAGCTTGTGAGTCTACTCATTTCATTGACCCTTTCGTATACACATTCTTTTCTTTTTTTACATTAACGGTTGATTAATCTATTTTGTCCTTTTTTGTTCCCCCTATCGACCTTCTCTTCATCCTTCTACATAGCGGTCTCCTTGGGATGGATGATTAAAGAATACGACTATTATATCCTTTAGAGAAAATTATAATTACATATCTCTCTGTCTCTTTTTTTTTCTTCCCTTTTTTACTTTCTGATTTGAATATCCTTGTAATGGAAAATAAGAATCAAATAAATAATACCACCCCAAATTCTTCCGTGTCATTTATCATATGATCATCATCGATCTCTGGCTTTGATTATACAGAAAAAATCTCACCTATTTTTGATTCTAAATTCCCTCTCTTTGTTATCTCTCTGATCTCCTTTCTTCCCAAATTATCTATTGACAAAATCATTCTTACTAATTTACTATTTATCCTTAATTTTTATCAGTTAATCTGGTTCATCTGATGAACACAGGAAAACAGACTAAAAAGAAAAAAAGAAAAAAAAGATGTGGGAAAGTTTTATAAACCTTCAAAGTTCACAATTAATTTTTTTGGCAGATTTTTTCTTTACAAAGTATCATATAAGCTAGCATTTTAAATTCTCTCACTCTATCATTTACAATCTACATGAATGTCAAAAAAGAAAAAGAAAAAAAAACAGAGTTGGTGGATAGACAGTATTGATGTGTTGTTTGAGACTCATCTTGCAGAGGTTTCAGACAGTTTTTTATTTTTTCTTCTTCTTCTTGTACATACTATGTAATTAATTATCTGAAATTTTTAGAAACTCAGTTTTCATTAAGTAAGATAAACCTTCAAAATCAATAATAAAAATAATTCAAATTCTATTTAATTTAATTTTCAGTGAGATAATCAAAATTAGATTTATAAAAACAATTAATTGATTTAAGTTTTAGGAATCATGAAATCCATTCTAGTTTATCAAGGGAGCATTTACACTACCAGAATAATTGACTGGGCTGATATCATTCCATTTAAACTGGGATAGACTAAACCAATTTAAACCTGGTTGATCTCACCCAATTAAATGCAAATCCAACATACACCCCCCCCCCCCTTTGAATTCAATTTCATGGGATAATATAAACCAAGTTTGAATTGATTGGGTGAATCCCAGTTTAACTGGAATGATCTCATTCCAACCAATTGATGCTGACAATGCCAAGCTCAGGATTTCTCATTGCATCCTGTAAGAATTCTTTGATTGGTTCTATTTACTGTTCTTACAGGGTTATTGGAATTGATTGGGGGTGATAGAACATTATAATTTTTGATATGATTTCTTCCTATGGAAGTAGGTCCAATCAACTTAACTTTATGAATAGATTTCATTTTATCTTATTCATGAATAACGTACTACAGAAGTAGACTGATGTACTTAATTTAAAGATTAAGTTATGGTTTCTATTTTGGTTTTGATCAGGGAATTCCAGAGTTTAATATACCAGGATTGAGAGTTTTTTTTTACCAGTTAATCACAAATCTGAAGAGCTATTAAAAAGTAAGATACAGGCCTTGATGGAAGTTAAACTGAGTGCAGGGAGAATTACGGGACCTTTTTCAGTGGAAGATATGGAAAGGAAGTATAAACTCTTTCAATCAAATCATCTAGGATTGGTGGTAAACAGTGTGGAACTACTCTTTGTGGGAGTTAGAGCTTGAGAGGGATGTGTGCTTGAAAGGCTGCCTCTGTAATATCTGGGGAGAGCAAGAGCACAAGACAAGAGAATATTCTTGCTAATATTTATGGTGACACTAATGAGGATCTTTCTGGTTCAGTCTTAAGCTATGAAACACTATGTAATAGCCTTCAATATTCAGTCAGGTAACAGGGCCAATCACTCCAAGGATGGCAATCAATCTAATAACAGTCTACTCTAAATAAGATACCCCAACTATACTCCAAATGTTGACGGACAGGTATCTTGGTAATGGTAAATGATCAATTTCTATAATTATGTTACTATGAGGGCATTAATAAAAAAACGTGGTTTTTCCGCGCATACACACGGTTTTACGTGCTCTCGACGTCCAGCCTGCTGCGCACCACACGCGGGTTTCCGCGCATGCACGCGGTTTTTTT
>LUKR01000954.1:0-12051 GCA_019395275.1 Puccinia brachypodii
AAAGCTTGAACTGTGATTGTGTGGAACTACTCTGGGGTGAGTTACAGCTTGGAGGGGAAATAGACAAGGTGAGTTGAACTACAGGTGCTGATGAAGCTGCCCTCCTGCCTAAAGCTGCAAGATGTGAGAGTGACACTAAGAATAAAGCAATAAGGTGTGTGTGGCTTATTTCTCTCAATCTTAGTGCAGGTAGTAATATTAATTATGCTGGATTGTTTTCCTACAGCAGAAGTGAGGAGGTGGACAGAGGGTAAGAGGATGGTGATGGGGAAATGTTTTCTGATACTGATGATAAAATAACTCAAAAGGGTAATGATAATAATCCTGTGCTTTAAGGGCTAACAGGGGAGAATACTGAAGGTGATAAAATGATAAATATGATTTTATAAAAGGTCTGTGATTTATGGGCTAACAGGTCACAAGAAAGATAATAATAAATATGATGCTAATAATTCCTGGATTCAATGGGCTAACATGAAACAAGAAAGATAATGATGACTATGATGATAAACACTAACAAACAGGTGATGATATGTTGATGGGGGTGGATGTATTATTGGGGGGAATTTTCCAGAATGAAATGATGTATAGATGGATGGTGGTATATATATAATTTCAAGGTGAGCCTTTGCTATTTACAAATGAGTGGGTAGGAACTCTGCAGTATGTGGGACTATCTCATGTCAGCTCTAGAGACAGTATATACTTTCCAAAAGACTTCAATTTATTTTTATCAAATTAATAATAATATTCTTCAAATATTATTATTAATTATTTTCTCTCATTAAATAAGTTTCCAATTATACTTCATTTTTATCCCTGAATTATGACCTTTCACTATCATATTTTTTCATGAAAACTGTACATAATTACTCTAAAGAATTAGAAATTAATTATGGTCTTTATAGCTATTTAATAGCTCTCATAATTAACTAGTTATGTACCTTTCTTGTTTATCTCATTTTCTGAGTTCAAATTTATTTATCAAGCGCGCGCGCCACCTAATGTTTCATAAATTCATACACAACATTAAACCCCTTTTCAGTGCAGAGATTTTTACTTGAGCGCCTCCAGCTCATCACAAGCCCCCTTTTTTCCCTCAGGACCAACCATTGTGGAACTACTCTGGGGTGAGATAGATCTTGGAGGGGAAATAGACAACTAATAACAAGGTGAGTTGTACTACAGGTGCTGTTGAGGCTTCCCTCCTGAACTATAGCTTCAAGTTGTGAGAGTTACACTAAGAAAAAAGAATAAGGTCTGGCTTATTTCTCTCAAGCTTAGTGTTTGTAGTAATATTACTGATGCTAGAAACCTTTCCTACAGCAGAAATGAGGATGAGAAGTGAGGGTAGATGATGATGATGGGGGAAAGATTTCTGATGATGATAATATAATAATTCAAAAAGGTAATGATAATAATTTCTGTGCTCTAAGAACCAACAGATCTCAAGAGGAAAGATAATAATAATAATTCTGTGCTCTGTGAACCAAAAGATCTCAAAGAAAGGTAATGACAATATTCTGATAACTATGATGATGATTCTAACAAGTAGGTGATGATTTCAGTGAGTGGAAACTATTTCTAATATTCTAGGGGAATTCTTCTCTGCTAATCTTATTCATGGGGTATGATTGATGGAAACATATGATGATATATATATTCTAAGGTGAGTTTTACTATTTACAAATAAGTGAGTGGGAACTCTGCAGCATGTGAAATATCTCTGAGTAATTTAGTGTGAAAACTAGTAAGCAAACTGACAGGTCTATTATGAAATATTACAGGTTGGTGCAGCTAAGATGTGAGGGAGACTGAGAGACAGCTTCTAAATTGGATATGATCTGCTGGGATTTGATTTAAGATTTCCAGGTCATTGTGAGAAGAGCCATTTGATTTATTTTGTACAACTTGAGATGAAAGAGTCATTTGTTTTATGTTGTCCAAGTTGGGGTGAAGGGAGCTGCTTCTGAGAGATTTGTTATCTGAATAAAATTATTCTGAGATATTAATGACTGAAGAAAAATTATTCTAGGATATTGAAGCCTGAGAGAAATTATCCTGAGATATTGATGACTTGAGAGAGACTATTCTGAGATATTGATGACTGAGAGAAATTATCCTGAGATATTTATGACTGATAGAAAAATACAGGGTGATTTATTGGGAGTGTTATGATATCCAGAGCCTGTTAGTGTGTGGAAGGTGCCTGCTCTAGTTATGTAATATTCATTTATACTAGTTTCTATAACTGTGAGATGATGATACCTTGAGAAGAGAGAGTGATTTCAGGGTGCTATGACTATGTGACCTTGAATAAATGGGGTGTAGAATCTAATTATATTATAAAGACTATGTCTTATTCTTCTTCCTGAGTTAGATGACTGTTCTGATGGAAATATTGGTCTCACCACACCATATACATCACAGGATCAAGACAAAAGACTTCAACACAGTTTAACCCCGCCTCACAGCCTGGATAAGACATAAGTACCCCTTACTGGTAATTCTCTTCCCACTTACAGTGTCAGGATTATTCCCAAGTAAGTCTCCTTTTTCTGTGTTATTTCTTTTAATCTTTATCTTTTGATGGTATTATAGATCCATCCTCAATTCTTTATTACAAGAAGATATTCTATATTATCCTTTGGTAGATTTTGTATAAACTGCATAGGTTTCTCTTTAAAGAGCCTTGACTTAAGTCTAAAAAATTGAGACTAGTTGGATTAAACCATCTAGACCTTCTTTAGTTTCATTTGAAGAGGAGAGTGTTGAGCTTTACTCCACTTTATTCTCCAGCATCCTTTAAGGAATAAGACTTCTGAGACATCAGATAATATCTTCAACTACTCTAAATAAAGGAGCATAGAGAAAACACCTATTTTATTTCTCTCTTCTATTCTGTTATTTTCTCTATTTCTATTCCTGAAATATAACTCTGTGCCCCCCATCCTTGTGTCCTGCTGTCACTAAAGAGAGCTATTCTCAAATCTCATGAGGTCAGACGTTGGTCTTCCTTTCTGATGTCTGGTTTATTATTTACTGTGGGTTCTAGAAATGAGGCTGTCCAATTTATTGTGAGAACTATTATAGGTTTTGAGACTGGTGTGTAAATAAGAAATGTGGTATATTGTGGGACAGCTTTAAGGTTGGACATGATCTTCTGGAGTTTGATTTATGTTGTCCAGATTGGTGTGGGAGGAGCTGCTCTAAGGTTACACAAGTTCTGCTGGGATTTGATTTATGTTGTCCAGATTGGTATGAGAACTGTTGATGCATCCTCCATTGGCCTCTTGCTTCTCTGATACTGATGACTGATATGACATGTATAGTGATTTGTTGTGAGAGTTGTGTGTCCAGATCCTGGTAAAGTGAGGGTGTGTGTCTGCTCTAGTTATGGGATATTAATTTGTACAAGCTTCTATAACAGTAGAATGATGATATCTTGAGATGTGGGAGGAATTTCAGGGTGCTGTGAGGGAATGACCTAGGATAAATGGGGTGTAGAAACTAATTATGTTGTAATAACTATGTTTTTCTAGTTCTAGAGATGGCTGACTGTTGTGATGGAGAAATTGGAATCACCACAACAGTGAGATCAATGATGGTGAAAATCTTCTCTGCCCCTCTCAACTTAAGTCATCCAGACTCTGGATTTGACTGAGTCACACTCATTCACATGCATAAAACACCAAACACGCCAGCTTAGGATTCAACACTGACATCAACAGTATCAATCCTTCATATTCATTATTGTATTCATCTTTCTAAAATCACAGCTTGACCAAACTTGTAGTAGCATATTTAACACATCTGTTCTGCATAGTAAATCAAACATTGGTTTTCTTCCTTTTATTTCAGTCACCATGTCACCTGAGTCCCATCCCTGTGACACTTTTCAGAACCTTTCAAAACACACTCTCTCCTCTTCTCTTCCGTATCCCTCTGGTCAAAATTCAAAAATTCAACACTCTGGGATGAACAGTACCACAAAGGCCTATTCAGAAACTCATTGTCCAAAACAAAAATTATTGTATACTGATTGATAATATTTCCTTTGTAGTTGAACCTTGTTTGGGCCATACCATGACATGACTGGACCCCAAAGGACCATTACAGTGCACAAGGTAATGGAGCATATGCAATTTAGGGGTGTGACAGCGGAATCAAGCAAAAAGCCACCAAAACTGCAAAACTAACAAGCAGTACCAGCAAAAAAAGGTGTAAGTCCCTCCTTTGGAGATCCCCTGCGGGACAGTGTCCCCCCTCATAAATGAGGAGGGAGTTAGTTAAGTTAGGTCCTTCACCAATGAATCAACCTGTTCATTTTGTGAATAAGCTGATCAACCTCTGAAATAAATGGTGCCCTCATCACTGCCAGCATAATTGACTGGGCTGAGATAATCCCAGTTAAACTGGGATTCACTAAACCAATGTAAACTTGGTTTATCTCAACCAATTACATACAAATCCAATGTAATGCCCTTTGAATTCTATTTCATTGGTTAATATCAACCAAGTTTAAATTGGTTGGGTGCATCCCAGTTTAACTGTGATGTTTTCAGCCCAGCCAATTATGCTGGCAGTGTATTATTAACTATATAATTCACTTATGATGCAATATCTTTGGATCTTGTGGAGTGTGTCTACACCTCACATACTATTTAGTGAAATATTATGGATGAGAAATTCTGCCGGATGGAGCCTGCAGTGGAATTATGACACTCAACCCAGCAAATATTTATCATTATCTACACCAGCACTTGTGATATGCTCCCAAGCACTGTTGCCAATAAATAGGGTACGGCCCGTTTAAAACTGGGTCCGTCTCAAACTGGGTCAAGTCCAAATTGTAGGGATTGAAAACAATAAAAAATAAAAAAGGGCCGGGCAGAAACCTTAGACCTACCAATTGTGGAACCTACCAGCGGGTCTGAAACACTCAAAATTGGTGTCATCTCGTGGTCCTGGGGTATGGCCTGGGCAAACATTGGGCCCACATCCAAATTTTGTTTTAGCAGGCGGCCCTCTACAGGTTCATGCCATACGCAACTGTACACGAACTTACATACCCCGCGTGAGATCGGTAGACTTGCTTGATCACCACTTCTTTACTAGTTGTGGCTGCCTTCCTTTAGGGCTCCAATTCCTGTAAGGGTTGCAATATCCAGTATTTTTGATGACTAAGGCTTGTCATATGAGTGGAGGCAGAGTCATTGATGCCCCTCCTCTTGTCTACCTGCCCAGCCCCTCATGCGGCTGCAAACAATTCAATCAACCTCAACTCTGGTGTATTATTTCGAGCTCTGGCTCAGCATGCATAGACGCTATAGGCAATGGTCACTCTGATGTAACCTACCACAAGGGTCCACGGAATCCTTTTGCTGTGGGCCAGTCGCCTCTCAACATCTGAATGAATCATGCCATCCAGTTGAATGGAACGCACCGCCCCGACGCGCAAACCCCAGTGAACTGCTGGCATGCACAGATGGGCCTGTTAATTCTTTTTTCTTAATTTCGGCGCTGTTTTTTTCCCTCCCTAGCTTTCCGTATTCCTGATGGGATTCAGTCTGGACTATGTGCCGGGGATTAGCGCATGGGGATCCTGAAATTTGCCATAGGTTATGATCCAACACCTTCAAGCCTGCGTTCTGGATCTCGTTTACCAGTCACGTCTAGGTATGAGACCCTGTGGGTTATGGAAATAGGCGAGGGCCAGGCAGTAGGATCAACCCTTTCTACACTCCCTCATACCACAACGCTGTTGAGGCCTAGTTTTCAAGTCCCGACTGCTGACTACCGCACCGGAGTTCTACGATCTGTGTCTCGAGCGTCACGAATTGAGCCGTTTTCCGTTGATGAAATTTCAGTCTATTGTATGGGACGCAATGCAAGTTGACATTGGTGATATGACCAACTTCGAACCGCATCCAAGGGAGGAAAAGTGATATGTCCCTCTCTCTCTCCCTCTCCCTCTCCCTCTCGAATGGCTTGGACAGCGGCTCAAGGCGGAGTTCCTTGCTAAAGCCATTCCTCGTATGCATCATTCCGATCGAGAAGCACTTACTTGAAGGAGTTTTTCCGGAGGGCACGAACGTGTGCGGCAGGTTTCGGCAGTGAGGTATGAGGTACGATGACGAACAACAGGAGGACGATGGTGTATTATCCAAGAACAGGGTACATCCCTGGCGGACGAGGTGGCCTGCTCATCGTCTATGGGTCATCGAGAATTGTGAACCAGCCATCACATTCAACCTGAGAGCTTCCATGGGGCTCCATCTGTCTATAAAACCGACCGACTTGAGGGCCCTCAAGCATCTTTTCCTCATCCACTCACATCCTTACGAACCTCCCCTCAAATCATCACAAACACAACAACAAAAATTTCCAAAGTATGTTCTCCTATCCCTCTATATCTCTTTTAGGAGTAGCCAGTATTTTGCCTCTTATTCTTATGCCGAAACTAATCTGTCTATGTCTTCTTTTCATCTGCATTCATAGCACCCCTAAGAAACTCCTCCGAAAATGTTGTTCAAGTACCTTTTGGCGCCTATTGCTTTCGCAGGTAAGATTTATGATCCTCAGATTACTGCCGGTGGTTCTCATTCTAATCATGGTTCTTTTAAACGCGAAACTAGCCGCTGCCGTCGCATACGGTGAAACCTCGGTTTCTAATCAAGTCGATTTCCAAGTGATCGTCTCAGTCACCGAAAAGTTTAAGCAACCGATCACTAACGCTTGTGTCAAGGACGATATTCCAAACGTCGCCAAAAGTTTAACTGAGATCTATAAACCCGTCGTGGAAGTCTCCCAGAAATTCCACTCCTCTGCTGAGAAGTACGAGAAGGCTTTTGTCGTAGGTTTAATCCTTCCCAGAGGAGTTCTTTTTGTCATATTCCTCCACGCTCACTGATCCTTTTTTGGTAACTTTTCTTAGCTCAAGCAAGCCCAAATCTTCTTTGGTTTCTTACAAGACTTCCAAGTGATCCTCCAAGTCATTGCCAAGCACCCTAAAGTGACTTCCGGATGCCACGGTAAGTTTCCTTATCTCCCTCCCGAGAACGCCCAATGATGACACTCGGCATTCAAATTGGATTCCTGCCATCTCTGTGATCGATCGAATGTCACTAATTCGACACTTGCTTATCCTGTGTGATTCTTATCTTCCTTGGTTACCGGTAGACCAAATCCCCCAATTTGACAACAAGTTTTCGGTCATCCTGGGTGACATCAAGAAATACGTCCCCAACTTCCACGACGCCCTCGTTGGAGTCAAGATCGACACTGCCCTCTTCGCCAAATTTGGGTTCCAGTTCCAAAGCCAGCTCGGATATTAAATGTATTATCGCCAGGATTCGCTAATTGACCGGAGGGGAGAAAAGACGCTCCGAGTTGACTGAAAAAAAAGAAGAAACGATCTTTCTATCATAGTTCCCTCTCGTGCTCTAGTATCATCTGTAGTAGTCTGAGAGCCAACTCTCTTTAAGGCGCTGTGAATGGGCCCTCCCATATCCCCCCTTTCTCTTCTTTTTATCCAACAAACCAAAAAAAAAAAAGTTTCTCGTATTTTTCTTCTTGACCTCATTCCCCTTGTATATATAAGACGAGTATGATTCCCGCTCCCCAAGTTGAGCAGACGAAGTGGTGACTCACTTTTGAGTGATCATCGGAATGTATTTTTTTTCTTGAAGTCCTAGCTGCCAGCAATGCTCCACAGGGCTCATGAGCCACGTGATGAGTATGGAGAAACTGTCATAACCATTTCTGAGAGTATCTCTCGTAATCTTTCTACATAATCAGATTGAAGTCATATCCTGATCATAGTCGGAAGCTTGGGTTCTAAGGTGTGCTTGCCTCTAACGAGCCGTAGGCCGGCTCGTAGCACTAGTTTCCACGCAATCAGCTACATTTGATAAAGAGGTTTTCAGCTGCAGACAGGCTCAATGATCCTATTGGAATTAACTGGTTGCCGTGCAATCGGAACATGCTCTAGGAAAAATTTGGGTCTACATAAAAAGTCTTTCCCATGTTGATAGTGCGCCATGGAACTGCTTCGATGGGTCGCCTCGCGACCGAAGGGGGGCTTCGTTAGGTTGATAGGCGACCTCCAAGTCATCACACCAAAGCAAGAAGTATCAAAGTTCTTGTGCGCCAAGTCATCACACTTAGAGAGGAATTGAAAAACTTCTGAGTTCGATATCAGAACAACTAATCCTCGTTCACAAGAGCACCAGTTGAGCTGAGGTGCTTTCGATTCTGTGGCTACATATATTGCCCAAGTGCGTCGAATGCGGGACACGGTGCTCGCAAAGTAGGGTCCGTCGGGTAATTACCGACCCTTCACGGCCACGCAGGTGGATTTCCGTGATGAGCCTTCTACGAAATTTAACGCGATTCCACCGGCACCAGACCTTCGTAGATGCTGTAGTCAAGGTTCCGAGAAGCCGCAATGGAACATGCACGATCGAGGAAGCAATCGGTCTCGTAGACATGTATCTACCAGTGTCTAGCAAAATCCTGTGCTTCGTTTATGTCTCCTCGATTTCGCTCTGACTCCAAGCGAGCACAGTTTAGGGTGACTGGGCATCTTCAAGAAGAATTGCACATGTAGCGAAGACTTTCTAAAACGTTCAACATACAAACAAAGTTGAGGCTTTCTAGCTTCACTGATGTCGAAGAAACAACTCCTCAGAAACGTCTGACGGAAGCGTGCTTGACAAACCAGACCTCGTTGTTCTCTCGTATGTATCACCTATGAATGTCCTCTGAGCTCCTCACCTAGAAAAAAAAAGCAGAGACATGAACATGCGTTGGAGATTGAATATTTAGTCTGCTATTGACTACTCTTCATCCACGAAACCTCCTTGATGAAGGCTAACATTTGCCCATTACTTCAAGAAACGTTGACAAGGAACCATTGATCATTACGGAAAACTCCTTAACATATACGATGGCACCGGAAACCAATCGAGCAACATCCGTCTCTAGCTATCATCTTCCTAGGATCAATACAGTCCTATCGCCGTCTTCATTGAATTTGAACCCAGAGACTGAGCTAACCTCGGCGAGCGCTTTCTCAGATCACACATCAAACCACTCCGCAGGCGCTTTATTCAATCCCGAGAAACTCTTTCCAGTCAGCTCCCTCAATCGACATGTTTGGGGATTTTATTGTTATTCTATTGCTTCTGAAGTAAGTCTTATACCTTCCATGTTCTATCTTCTTCAATCTTCAACGAGGTTGGAGAATCCTCGTGGTCAATGATCCGGTTCATGGGGCTGATCATTTATTCTTTTTTTAAAGGTATATTCCATAGTTTCAACTACTCTATTTCTACGTGAGTAATGACTCCGGAAAAAAAATCACTGCACGGTGCTCATTATTAAGTGTTTTTTTTTGGTTGATGAAAAAAAAAACTACACCGGTTGTAATATATAGCGATAGTATTAGAACAGTTTGCAAGAGATAATGCGCGAGTGTATCCTGACTACGACCAGGCATGTCCAGGATCGAAGAGTTCGAGTATGGATACGAAACCGAAAACGGGCTCATCTGATGATCAAGTGGTTTGTAAGACCAAGATCTTGGGAGGAGTATGGGTCAATACGAGCGCATTCCCACTTTATATTTCTAGTCTCACTATAGCTGTCTTAGCGCTACTCATTATCAGTATGAGTAGTCCAGCAGATGATCGTAAATATCCCCCCTTTTTTCTGAACGAATTCTGATTCATAAGTTAACCTAAGTTATCACTAATCATTTTTTATTTTGGCTCTAATTATGTCAATGATGATGATCAGCAAAAATGAGAAAGTTCTTACTCTTAATTCTCGCGGCATTTGGAAGTTTTACTGCTTCATTATTTTTCTTCATTCAAAGTTCCTCACCTATATGGCCAATAGTAGGAGTACTCTCACTGGTCTCGAATGTTTGTCTTGGCGCGAGCACAGTTTGTCTGAACAGTTTAGTAAGTACACACATGATCATGCAAAAAAAGAATCATTTTTATCTGACGGAGATGATGAATTACTGGATTTTGTGCTTATAGTTATCTGGAATTTCCAAAGAAAGAGCCGCCGAAATAAGTAGAAAAAAGAACGGGTACGAAGAGGTTATTACAAATGATCTTGAGCACAAGGCCTTAGTTTCTCAATGCACATCCCAGATCTCTGCAAGAGGTGTTGCATACGGTTTCGCCTCTGGAATATTCGGCTTAGGTTTATGCTTGATCCTTGTGATCAAAAGGAAAGGTGATTTGGATAGCTTGAGATGGGCGATTGGGGGGAGCGCTATCTGCTGGGGACTTCTAACTATACGTAAGTCAAATTAATTTTAAAACTTGATTCTCTTTGGAGACGTATCTCATAATTGGGGCATCCAGCTAAGGAATCAGAATTTCTCTCAAATTATTATAAGCTGCTGGACTGTGGATCCCTCCTCGGACGTTCTCGTTTCGTCGTGGCTTCTCCAACCCTTTTCAACCCATCAAAAGCACCAGAGAAATGTTCAAAATGTTAAAAGGATGCAAGAAGATTTTTCACACGATCAAGTTCCTGATTGCTTGGGCCCTTTTAAGTAACAGTAAGTACTTTCTCTTCTTGTCAAATAAACTCAGAGAAACATTTTGATCAAATGCAAACGATGTTTTTTGGACGAAGGTTATTCAACCATGACATCAACAGCGATATTATATGCGAAGACATACCTGAAGATGGAATCCTCAAAGTTAATAGTGATTGGGATCATTACACCGTTGATGGGAATACTTGGCGCTTTACTATTCTCGACCATCCAAAAATACCTTTCATTTTTTTCGGGGGTAGATTCTAGTCTCAAGATACTCAAGTTGATCGTTATCCCAACCTGTTCGATCCCTCTGTATATCAGTACTTCGGTCCTTTTCGGTAGCAATGCTTTGAGCTCTGAACGCGATATGTATTTGGTCGCTGGGTTTTTTGGTAAGTATTATAAAGTAAGATTTTTTTTTGTGGCAAAGGGGTCAACTAATTACACCAAACAAATTTCCTTCGATGGGTTCGTAGGAATGTTTTACGGTGGTTTCCAATCTTATTCTCGAGCAGTTTATACCGAGTTACTTCCACCAGGACAAGAAGCAAGATGGAATTCCCTGTTCAGTTTAACTGCAAAGTAAGTGCAGTGCACCTATCATCCTTATCATCATCAATGCCAGAGCTCCTTAGTTTTTCGAACACGCGATTCACATGGATGTAAATCATGTACAGGGCTTCTAGCTGTTCGGGGCCATTAATCGTAGGAATCATAACAGGTTTGTCACATTACATTTCTTTTATCTCCCACCTCTCCCCGTACCCAAAAAAGAGACGTGTTCAACTCTGATTGCTTTGCATCTTCAGAGAGCACCCACGACATGCGATACGGATTCCTATTTATTCTGATACTTTTCTCAGTGGCATTGGTAGTTCTAAAAACAATTGATATGGAAGCTGGTCGACGTGATGCAGATAATTATGGAGTCGTAAAGTCTGTTGATGGGCATGATGATCGACAACCCAAATCTTCTCACCTTAATTTCGATAAAGTAATACATCATCAGCATCTTCAAACAACAACAACAGCTGCCACTACTACTGATGATTGAAGGATTCAAAGACGTTGATCAAGTTTTCACTTTATTTCTGATCAAGTCTACAACTCACCCAATAAAATATTGACCTAAATATTTAGATCCTAAGTAACTCCCGTTTTTAACCCCAAAGGACAATTTTTATACTCATAATCTTGGGTTGTGTTAGGGAAAATTTACATAGACTCTACATAAATTATTTCGTTATTCTAATAGTCTTGGTCAATATGTATGATGATCTTCATGATCTCAATTACGTACAGATTTTTTTTTTTTTTTTAATTTGCTTGAGTTCTCAAAATGTATCAATCATCCCAGTTAGGTTTAATTAATCAATAAATCATTTTGAGAAAATAAATGAATTGGCTGTGAAGAAAACTAAAATTCAGGAGCTACTACGATACTAGGAGAATCACTTTTTTTTTTTTGGGGGGGGGGGGGGCCC